>JAGFPH010000391.1:418829-429782 GCA_018207615.1 Philaenus spumarius | reverse complement strand
TGCACCATGATAGGCTAGATCTTCTTTGGTATTTGCATCATGGTAGACTAGCTCTCCTGTGGTATTTGAACCATGATAGGCTAGCTCTCCTGTGGTATTTGCACCATGATAGGCTACCTCTCCTTTGGCATTTGCACCGTGATAGGCTAGATCTTCTTTGGTATTTGCATCATGGTAGACTAGCTCTCCTGTGGTATTTGCACCATGATAGGCTAGCTCTCCTGCGGTATTTGCACCATGATAGGCTAGCTCTCCTTTGGTATTTGCACCATGATAGGCTACCCTCCTTTGGCATTTGCACCATGATAGGCTACCCTCCTTTGGTATTTTCACCATGGTAGACAAGTTCTTCTTTGGTATTTGCACCATGCTAGGCTACCTCTCCTTTGGTATTTGCACCATGATAAACTACAGTTCTGTTGGATTACCGTTTGGTTGGCAGTTTTCGGCAAAGTGATTAATCGAATGTAGTCTAACCCTAGCGGCCTTTATGTGTTACAAGCACATAACATGTAATATAGTAGAATCGGCACCAATGGCCGGGCGGGGTGGAGTGATGTGAGTCAAACCTCGTAGCTGTTCCCCCACTCTCTTGCCCTCATAGTTCCTTCACAAGCGCTTTCTCAATTACCTTTTTCTGATGAATTTTAACTGTTTCGCTCCCATAAAGAGTTTTGTGGAATGTGTTTTTTGTGCAAACGAAGCTTACAAGGGCTTAAGCCCAAATAGTTGTCAGTTAGACCTACTTAATGCAATTAATACATTAATAATTGTTTTAATGAATTCTGAATGTTGTGAAACGTATTAATATTCAGACAGTGAACAAAATAAGTAAAACACATTTATTACGATTTTGATATTGTCTTTATTTTATAGTGAACCAAGATTTCAACAATAACAGTGTTGTAAAAAACTTTTTAAACCATGGTCCACCGTGTGAAAGTTTAAGTGAAATAAATATTAGAAACGTACCAATTTAGTGTTATTAATTTTGTTTTACTTCATTGTCCGAATGTTTATAAGTAGTTAACATAACATAATTGGTAGAAGGGTAACTTTCATAAAAAAATTAACTTTTTGAAATTGTATTTATGTTTACATATTTTATTTAGGTATTCAATTGTAGACAAAAAATATATATTTTTTAAATTTATTTTGTTCTACTTCAAAACTACAATAATTCATAAAATTAGATTTCAATTTACAAAAAAAATCATAATAATACACATATACAAATAGTAGTCTGAAATAAAAACAAAATTAGGAACCCCAAAGGAAAATCCTGTTGTGGGGGACCATCAATAAAAGATTTACAATCTGTCAAACAAAAGAGGAATTAAAGACAGCTGCACAAAGAAAAAATATACTTAATTATAACAAAAGTTGGAATTTAAATACAATTATAAGTTTATATATTATTTACATAGCACACTTATTAGGAAATAGTTTTAAATTTGTCAAACAATACATCAGTTGATAAGAGCCAAGTCCTAACTAATTTGAGAAATCTTGACATGGACCCTGCCTCCCTCACATCAGCCGGAAGAGCGTCGTAATATTTAGGTGCATTATAAATAAAACAGTTTTTAAAAAGGGTTAACCTTGGTCTAGGAACATATACTGTGGAATTATGTCTAAATTCATATGGAAGTAATTTGGGAAAAATCGCATTTTTAGTACTTCTGATATAGAACATTTTTAAAACTTTAAACACATACACGTATTTGAGTGGCAAAATATTTAGTTTTTTAAAAAGCAGAAAGGATGATTCCATCTTAGATTTTTTTGAGATTAATCTGACAAAATGCTTCTGCAGGACCAGTACTGGTTGTAATGTTGTCCTCCCCCCCCCCCACCAGCAAACCAACCCATATCCCAGACGGGAACCTACCAGAGAGGGGTAAATCATAAGAAGGGTTTGGTATGGGCACAGATCTTTTAAGATATAGAATTTTCTAAGGACGTTAAGGAATGTTTTTTTTTAGAACCGATATGTGCCCTCTCCAATTCAACCCAGAATCTATTGTAATTCCTAAGTATTTAATTTCTTTAATTTGTTGGATAACAATACAGTTACAGAACCCCACACCTTGTTTGCACAAAGGGGAGTGGTAAACTAAATCCTCGTCAAATTTCTTTTCTTTTCTAAGATTAAAAATAATATATTTAGTCTTTTCGCTGAGTACCATATAGTGAGCATTAAACCAAAACGTCAATTTGACTAAGTCCTCCTGCATTAAAGATTTTAATAACTGTAAGTTAGAGCTCTTATAAGAAAACCCAGTATCATCTGCAAAAGCGGTCAAAACCCCATTAAATTTGGCAGAACATAAATCATTTACATATACTAAAATAAACGGTATCAGTTAACTGACACAAACTTTCTCCCAACTTACTGTAGTCAAAATAATATTGTTTTTAATCATTTTATTTTTACTACTTTTTAGAACAAAACATAAAAATAATATTCTACCTACGTCAATCGTATAAAAAAAATTATTGTCCCTGGCGGGATTCGATCACGCGACCTTTTAATTACTGGCCATGCTCGCTACCTTGGTGCTACCCCGTGCGGCCTCCGCCGCGATGTTAGATTGACATCACAAACTTGTTTATTTTTAAACATTTCCCCATAATTTTATAAAACGCCGAAGTTTTGATAAAAGCGGGTGGTGTCATTTTGTTTGGCATCTTAAGCACTATAAATACTGAAAATTTTATCAATCAGCCGTTTTTGAGAAATTTGTATTTTTCTCGTTTTTTATGGGGTTTTAGGGGTAAATTACCCTTAAAAATTTAAAATTCAAAAAAAATGAAAAAACGCCTGGAGATATTAGGGTTTAGTACCTACATACCAAATTTCATGAAAATCGGACCAATAGTGTCCTCTCTGGTCGTGTATACATACAGACAGACTGACAGACAGACACCACTCTAAAAACACTTTTTTGGGTTCAGGGAGAACCAAAACAAAAAATTCCACTAAAAATATTTTTGGGTTCAGGGAGCACCAACACAGATAATTGCACTAATCAATTTTTTGGGGTTCTGGGAGCACCAAAACAGATAATTCAACTGAAAATTCAAATTCGAACATTTTTACGAAAACAATACTTTCTCCATATACTACGTATAGGGTGGAGAAAGTAAAAAGAAGTGGTCCAAGGACCGAGCCCTGAGGGACACCATACTTTAGAACCCCCCTATTTGTTAGGTAGCTCGTGAACCATTTGTGTGGTAGCCCTCTTACTCCTGCATCCCACAACTTATTTAGGACTATTGTATGATCAACTGTATCAAATGCCTTTTTTATATCTATAAAGAGTGCTGAATATTTGAAACCCCCATTCACAGAATTATAGATATTTGTCAAAAAGGCATTCAAGGCATCTTTAGTACTAAGCCTCTCCCTAAAACCAAATTGAGTTTCAGCAAAAAATCCAGTCATTTTAAAAAAATGTAAGACTCTTTTTTTAACTATTACCTCTAATATTTTAAAGAATACTGATAGTAGAGATATGGGTCTATAATTTTCTAGAGCATGCTTATCACCATTTTTATAAATTGGAACGACTACTGAATTCTTAAGACAAGTAGGAAAATCGCCTTGCTCTAAGCTCATATTAAAAAGATAAGTTAAAACATGTATAATATTTTGTGAGATTTGTTTAACCATGCATGAGTTAATACCATCTAGTCCTGGGGATTTTTTTATTTTCAAATGATTTATTATAGATTTAACTTCTTCTACTGATGTAGCATACAAAATCATAGAATGCTCCTCCACCTTACCCGAGAAGAAAGCAGGATCAACATTTAGAGTGGAAGTACCAATATATTGCCTCAAATTAAAAGCTACTTCTCAAGAAAGTAATCATTAAATGAACCAGCAACTGATTTAGGTTCTCTTATTAGGCAATTTTCCTTTTTATCAAGCACCTCAAGAGGCATATTATGTTTATTCTTCTCTCCTATCAAACTGTCAATTATCTCCCACTGCCTTTTACTATTACCTTAGCTATATTCAAATTTGGCCATATAATAATTTTCTTAAGTCGTATTCTAGCTTATTTCTAAATTGCACGTAGTAATTACTTAGTTTTAAATTATTTTTGTTGTGTTGCAACTTTTTAAAAAGTTCCCTCCTTTTTTTTATTCTTACACAGAGATTAGGCCTATTTGAAATCCAAGGCTTTATCTTGTTAACTTTATTTTGAGAAGAGTAGTTACTTTTAGACATTTCAAGAGAATGATTTAATATTTGAATAAATTTGTCAAACGCTACCTAATGATACTTAATTTTGAGAATACACCACTGCCCAGTCTGTACCAACCAGTATATTGTTCATTTAAGTATATTTTAATCAATTCTTTCAAAGGGAGGCAGGACTTGACTCTTAAAGTTCATATTCATACTACTATACATACATATAGCTATCATACTATGATCAGTTACTCCCAAATGAAGTACTTCTGATTCACAAATAATTCTATTGACACTATCTTTGTTACAAACTTTAACAAATAAATGATCTATACAAGTAGAGCTACTCAACCTGGTGACTTCATTTATTAGTGAATCTAAACCATAGCTAGCCTTATACTGATCCACATTAGGATTATCATCCAATAAGTTCAAGTTTATATCTCCTGTTACAATTAGATTATGTTAGGGAAGTTCAGATAAAACAATATATATAAAGATAGTTTTGAATTTTCAAAATTTTTCGCACAGAACAACAATGTCAAATTAAAACTTTTTCACATGAATATTAGAAGCCATTTGAAGAATTTTGAAAATTTATTAATCTATTTAAGTACTCTTAAAATAGATTTTGACTTAATAATACTAACAGAGGCTTGGGTTGGCGAGGACACGGATTTCTTAGTTTTGGAAGGGTTTGAATTGTTCAGAACAATTAGGAAGGTAAATAGGAGTGACGGTACCGTTATCTATGCCAATAAAAGATTGTCTGTGACAGGGGCAGAGGTCGTATTGGGAAGCGTTTATGGGTTATCTATTGAGTTTGCTTTTTACAGTAAACAGTTTAATATTCTTGCTCTCTATAGGACTCATGACAGTAGCATTACGGACCTTATTGACGGACTTGAAAAGCTTTATAGTGGTACTAATAAAGATAAAAGTTATATATGTTTGGGTGATATGAATATTAATTTACTTAAACCCGATGGCAATGTAGAACGTTACTTGGGTGTTATGACAGAGACAGGTTTTGTTAGTGCAATAAATGTTCCGACTAGAGTGACGTCATACGGCCAGACTTGTATTGACCATATTTTTGTAAAACATTCTTGTTATAATGATGTACGATCAGCTGTGATTCACACAAGCATAACGGACCATTTTAGTGTCGCGTTGGAAATACAGTTCCCGACAACCAATCATACAGCGGAACATATCGGGCCAAATTTCTACATCGATAAATCGGTATTTAAAACGGTTATGAGAGAACAATCGTGGAGTACAGTTATTGCCGAAACTGACCTAAACAATAGTTGTAATTGTTTTATTGATATTATAATCCGTAGTATTAAAAAATCTGAACGCGTCATTTTAAACTCAAATACTAGATTTTTAAAAATTAATCCGTGGATAACACTTGGACTAATAAGATCGATTCGTAAAAGAGATAAGTTAAGTAAGATGGTAATTAAACAGCCCTTTAATACTGAACTTAAAACATATTTCAAAAGTTATAAAAATAAACTTTCAAACATTATAAAGTTTACTAAACACTTATATTACAGGAATAAGATAAATGAAAATATAAATAACCCTAAGGATTTTTGGCAAACGGTGAATGAAATTTCGGGTAACAAAAGGAAGAAAGAAACCTTCCCAGTTGGACAATTTTCAAAGGGTGCTGTTATGAGTCCGAAAATATGTAAAGACATTGCAAGTAACTTTAACGACTTTTTTGCCACGGTAGGTCATAATTTGGTTATAGTTATTGACTCTAGTGGTACTCCGTTAATAAATGACGTCGACTTCAGGGCTAAAGGAGTGTTTAGGATTAATTTTGTTGATGAAAATACCATTTTGCAATATATTAGTAAACTTCGAGGTGGGTCTGCTCCTGGATATGATGGGATGTCAGCATCACTTTTAAAAAGCAACTGTAATTTTCTTGTAAAGCCCCTTCATCATATCATAAACTTAAGTATTGAGTCGGGTAAGTTTCCAGAAGCTTTTAAATTGGCGAAGGTTGTTCTCCTATATAAGGCTGGAGATCTGGAGGATTTAAGTAATTTTCGTCCTATCTCTATGCTCAGCGTGTTTTCCAAAATAATTGAAAAAATTGTAAAAGATCAATTAGTGTCATACTTAAATGCTAATAATCTCTTGTCTGCGTGCCAGTATGGATTTAGAAGGGACACCAATATTTCAAATGCTTTATTTGATTTAAATAGAAATATTAATGAGGGGATCAAGGGTAATAGGAAAAGTATTATAGTTTTCTTGGATTTAGCTAAAGCATTCGATTCGGTAGATAGACAAATATTGCTCAATAAATTGGACTTAATCGGGGTTCGTGGTAATGTGTACTTGTGGTTCGAAAGCTATTTGTCCAACAGGAAACAAAATGGTGTCAGTGTGTGGAGTAAATAGTGAACCTCAGCCAGTGGAATATGGCGTCATTCAGGGGTCGACGTTAGGACCCATTCTTTTTTTAATTTATATAAATAATTTGTCTAAAATCAATATAGACGTGAAATTTTACCTATTTTGATCAAAATTGTTTAACACTTAACATATCTAAAACAAAGTTCCTTCCTGTAGCCCTTAGGTCCAATAGTGATTGTCCCTACGAAAGCATTAAGTTGCATTCGTGTGGGAATTACTTAAGTAAGTACTGTGCCTGTAGAGACATTGATAGAGTTGACACTTACAAATACTTAGGTGTCCTGTTTGATAAACGTTTAAATGGTCTGCTCATGTTGACTATTTGAGTCGAAAAAATAGAAAGTTAATTTATGTTTTTAAAAATTTAAATGAAATATTATATTTTTGTGAAATAAGACAGTTGTACTTTGCATATTGTCAATCTTTGCTTTTGGGGGGGGGGGGGATAATAGTTTGGGGATGTGCCTGTAAATCCATTCTGGCCCCTTTAGATGTTGTTCAGAGATCAGTTATGAAAATGGCGCTGCGTAAACCAAAACGACACCCATCTGAAGAGCTGTTTAACCTTTTTAACGTATTTAATATCAGACAACTTTTTATAAAAACTCTCTTAACTTTTTTGCATAAGAATTCAAATTCCATTTTGTCCATTTTGAACCATTCACATTTTACACGGCATTCTCAAACAGTGGGTATAAGGACAGATAGGCTTTATAAAATCTGTATCCACCACAAATTCGTACTATGTATCACAGATCCTTTTTCGTAACATTCCAAGAAACTTGAGATTATTTAGTAATTATGAAATTAAGGTTTATAAAAGGCAAATTACTTTATGGTTGCGGGAAGTAGGAAGAGACTATTGTGAGTCCGCAATTTCATCGGAGTACGCATAGTGTTTTGTTTACATGGATATTTTGTGGTGTCACTGAAGTGACGTTGTTGTTCTGATGCTGATCTTATTTATTATTTTTTACACTAAACAAATTTTGTTTTTTCTTTTTTTCTCTCTTTTATTGTCATAAATTACATTTTATGTTGTGCACGACTCGTGTCCACGCACAGGCCTCGTGCCTATGTGGGCACTATTCCATAGTATTATATTGTTGTAACTTTGTATTTGTGAAATTTGTTATATGGAAATAAATAAATAATAAAACAAAATAATTCACTCAAAAACAAATCAATTCTAACCTGATTGATTTAATCTATATAAAACAAATACTGTAAAAGGCCTGCCAAGAATGGAAGAAGTAATCTGTAGACAATCCATAGAAGAGAGATAAGATAAGTCCTTATGTACACATGAATATTTCTCTTTGCAATAGATTATTACTCCACCTGATCTATATGAGTCATTACACAGAGCAAACATATTATAACCCTCCAACTTATAATTGTTTACCTCGCCACTGTTTATCCAAGTTTCTGTTAGAACAAGAAAGTCTGGTTTCATATCAAAACCCTCAAATTCCAAAACAAACATGTCAAAATTAGATCTTAGACTTCTAATATTTTGATTTACTAAATAAACACAATCTTCTTTACCCAATGAATTTCCGAAATATAAACTAGAATTCATTTGACTGACCAAGTCTGTACAATTTTACCCCAATATACAGAAATAATGAAAAAGATCAAAATCAAATCTACCTCATAATGAAAATAAAAATTACAGATTAATTGCATTGTGTAATATGCAAGAAATTGGACTTCTACACAGCTCAAATTATAAGATAATACTTTAACATTTTTTATATTACCACTCAAAGGAACATTAACTTTAACGAACGAAATCAAATTTAGTAGTTTTTCTACACTTACAGTTTAAGCAGATCATCTTTACAAGTTACAATTTTCACATGATCCTTATCTTGCTTCCTCATAAAAATATTGCCTCCACGAATCCACAGGTATTTGTATTGTTTCTCTTTCTTGATATCTCTTGCTGTGTTAAAGATCCTTCTTCTTGCTGCAGAGAGACTCTCATTAATGTATATAGGCAGATCAGATCCCAGTCCAAGATGTCTAGTTGAAAAATCTCTTTTGACACGCTTCTTCTGTAGAATATACTCAGCATCGATTCGTCTGACCATCTTTAATATAATAGTAGGTGGTCGGTCGGCAGGTTCTCTCATTCCTAATCGGTGGCAATCATCCACCATATCAGTACTAATTGGATACCCCAATGCATCGCCCACACTCTTTACAATTTGTATCACATCTTCTCCTTGTTCCTTGGGTATTCCGTGGATTTCTATGGTATTCCGACGGGTATACTGTTCTGCTTCATCCAATCGGTTTTCCAAGCCAGTCACCTTCTTACGAAGACTTACATTTTCCCGCACAAGATCTTCAAAGGATGTTTTAAACTGTTCAAAATCCTGTTTTTGCTTGTTCAAAGCTTCCAATATATTCATTCGTAATCACATATTGGCAACACTGCATTCATTCATTCATATCGTAGCTGACAGCAAAGCAGCTGTTTGCTGTTGATACTAATGGTTGAATGTGTACCGAGTACTGACACCGTAATTCCAATTTAGTTTTTTTCTCTAAATGTATCAATGTGCCTTAGTTGAGGCCATGTAACTTGTATCGGTTAAATTTGAGTTTAATTTATGATAGGTTTCGTTATTATTATTATTTCTGTACGATGATTAAAGCTATTTTGGTGTTCAATAATCATGGAAAACCAAGATTGTCAAAATTTTATCAGTATTTTGTAAGTTGTTTGATTATTTTAATTTTATTACATTTGTACATAAGATTCTACATATTTTAAATTATATTCTGATATGTAACTGATTGAATTTTGAGTTCAAACTGGGAATGTGTAGGAGCAACTTTACTATTGGACTCTAGGCTAACCTATGACAAAAGAAATGCAAAAATAATAATAAAAAAATACCTAAAAGGTTCTAACCTAACCTATTTAGTCACAGTATGTTTACCTGTATTCAACATTTAACAGTAGAATGTAAAACAACGTCCTTGTCTGCAAAAATATTAGGCTAGAGTCGAATAGTAAAGTTAGCCGTGTAGGCTTTGTTATTTTTCTTGTCTTATAGCCTAGATTTAATGTTTAGGTTGATAATATTTTTTGTATTAATTTCTATTATTAAATACGTGATATGTGTGTACAATTGTATATATATACCTTATATTTACATATACCGTGTTATCCGTCTTTAATAAACTCCGCCAAATTAAGGATATCGGCCATGGATATCTTCAAACCGCCAAAGCCATCAAGAGGAAGTGGTGGTTTCTCGTCACATTGGCCACTCTGGGTTAACCCATTGGTTTCTGTTGCGTCAGGGGGGATCCGCCGCTTTGTCCTTACTGCTTAAATCTCCTTGCCATCAAACACTTACTTTTAGATTGCAAAAAGTTAAAACATGTTCGTAAGAGGTTTTGCCTACCAAATTGCATTAAATCCAAATTGGATGCTGGGTGATGACACCCAAACTACTAATATGGTATTAGCATTCCTCCATCGGTTGAATGTAATTGAAAACGTTTGAAAGCAATATACATTTTATTTAACTTAAATACTAAATTAAAATTTATTACTCGTTATTTAGTTTTAATTAGAGTTTTATTCATTGTTATGTAACAGGGCCCTTAACAGCCCTGTGATAAGTTGTTATTGTTTAATTATTTGTTGTTATTTTATCTTTATTGTGTCAGTAGTGTGTGTAAATTAAAAGTTTAAATTTATACCAGTGCGTGATCATATGTATCACAACTAGGCTACTTTTTAAGTCTATCAGCATTTTGTAAATGTTCTCTGTTTTACAGGCGATGATAACCGCTCAGGTTTTCCCAAAAAAAAATTCCGTCTCGCAACTTTTTTGTTTGTAGTTTAATACTAGGCCTACGCGCTTTTCAGGAACATGTTCCCATTTTCAGGTTTTGTTAAAAGATTTACTCACATGTCAGCACGTCATACAAAAAACACAAACACAAATACATACAATTTACAAACACGAATCATTGCACTTAATAAAAAGTATACAAACACAAAACAAAGTTTAACAGCAGTTGGCGATGGGCCATGTTGTCATCGTGCTCAATTGTGAGTAAATCTTTTAACAAAAGCTAAAGATGGGAACGTGTTCCTGAAACGCATGTAGTATTAAACTACGAATAACAAAGTTGCAAGACGGGTAGCAAGGTATTTATATATATATATATATATATACATGTATAAGACCTTTTGGGGACTCGAGTTTCTGCGGTATTACGGGTACCTGATCGGGTCCCCAATAGGTCTAATTCATGAATGAATTATAAATATTTTC
>JAGFPH010000391.1:388154-413829 GCA_018207615.1 Philaenus spumarius | reverse complement strand
AATAAAAATGCTTACAGAATTATAATTCAACTCAAACATTGGTTATTTATCTATATAGGCCTACTTAGAGATATGCTGTTTAAAATATTGTTTATATAAATTATATTTTATCTATTATTATGATTATGAATATATATAAAAATGAATTGCTGTTCGTTAGTCTCGCTAAAACTCGAGAACGGCTGGACCGATTTGGCTAATTTTGGTCTTGAATTATTTTTGGAAGTCCAGAGAAGGTTTAAAATGTGAATAAATATGAATTGCTGTTCGTTAGTCTCGCTAAAACTCAACTGAACATAATTTTAGGTTATGCCTACAATAAACCAAAACACTTTTATTTACAACCAATTTCTCAAATTTAAAATCGGGTTATTATTCTTCAAAATCCAACAGCTGTTTTAGGTTAGATTGACAAACAACACAAACAAAAATCAACGAAAAATGCTTACTGTATTATAATTCAATTCAATCATCGGTTGTTACATATCTATTTACTTACACATATGCTGTTTAAAATATTGTTTATATATATAATATTTTATCTATGAATTGTTTAATACTTTTCAAATCATATTTCCACTGTCAAAAATAATAATAATAAACAATTTGTTACCAGGCATAACCATAAACATACATGAGTTTAAACATATTTATATCAAACACTAAACAAACAATATGAATGCAACTAAAAGCCATTAAAAGATCAGATTTTTCTCTTTATTTTTTTATATAATTGTATATTTAAATACTAAACAGTATCTTATACTAATTAGGCCTATAAATTTAAAATTATAAACTCTATTTGACCACTTTGTTACATCCTGAATTTTAACACGGATGTTACTGAAAAATAAACAAACAATCTGAATGAAACTAAAAGCCATTAAAAGATTACATTTTTATCTTTATTTTGATACATAATTGTATATTTCAATACTTAACAGTATCTTGTACTAATTAGGCCTATAAATTTAAAATTAGAAACTCTATTTGAACCACTTTGTTACATCCTGAATTGTAACACGGATGTTACTGAAAAATAAACAAACAATCAGAATGAAACTAAAAGCCATTTAAAGATTAAATTTTTATCTTTATTTTGATACATAATTGTATATTTAAATACTAAACAGTATCTAATACTAATTAGGCCTATAAATTTAAAATTAGAAACTCTATTTGAACCACTTTGTTACATCCAGAATTTTAACACGGATGTTACTGAATAATAAACAAACAATCTGTATGAAACTAAAAGCCACTAAAATATCACATTTTTACTTTCTCCACCCTATACGTAGTATATGGAGAAAGTATTGTTTTCGTAAAAATGTTCGAATTTGAATTTTCAGTTGAATTATCTGTTTTGGTGCTCCCAGAACCCCAAAAAATTGTTTGTGCACGAGAACTTTCTTTACTTAGATGATCCTTTGTGATAGTGACATTTCAAGTTATGTGCTCTTGTTTTTTTTGTTGATCTTTTGTGATAGTGACACTTTACTGCTAAGTGCACGAGAACTTTTCTCACTTTGATAATTACAATTTACGATGCCGAGGAGAAGACGGACCTGACTTAGGCCGTCGCAGTCAATCAAATGTGCGAAGAGCTACCTCACGTGCTAACCGCACTGATGACCAGAGAGAGACAGATCAAGATTGAATTCATCTAAGTAACAAATTACAAATTTATCATTTTTGATTGCAGGTGCTGAAACCAACAAAAAAAGTTAGTGCTATGAATTTCTATTCATACCGACTCATGATCCGTGAAGGTGAAGTAAATCATATTTTGATGTGTTAACGACTTTTTCATCAGTTTGCAGTTGACATGTATGTCAAAATTGAGACTGAACGATTGACATACATCCGTTTGAACCAACGACAGCTTCGATCAGAGGAATACATTCATCTCCGCGATGCTATAAATGCCGATGGCAATGTGAATAATGTGGGAAGAATGACAATTTTGCCAGCCACTTACATAGGAAGCCCGCGCCACATGCACGAATATGCTCAGGATGCTATGTCATATGTTAGGCATTATGGAGCCCAGACTTATTTGTTACATTTACCTGTAATCCACAATGGTCCGAAATCAAGAAGGAATTGCTACATAGCCAAACACCAGTTGATAGATATGACATCACTGCCAGAGTTCTTAAACAAAAATTAAAATCACTCATGAATTTCTTCATAAAGCAACGCGTGTGTGGCCAAGTCCGTTGTTGGATGTACTCTGTAGAATGGCAAAAGCGTGGTCTGCGACATGCGCACATTTTAGTCTGGTTAGTGGACAAAATAAGGCCAGATGAGATTGATACCATAATTTCAGCTGAAATTCCTGATGAAACAGTTGACCCAAAATTGCATGCTGTAGTTACCAAACACATGATACATGGACCTTGCGGAGTTTTCAACTACAATTCACCCTGTATGGTCGACGGCAAGTGTTCCAAGCGATACCCAAGAGACCTGATTGCTGAAACCATAACGGTAAATGATGGATACCCATTGTATTTTTTATTAGTTACGGATTCCTTTTGTTTGTTTTAAGTTTATTTTATTCAAAAGTTTAGGTCTTTTATTTATCAATTAAGGCAGTACGAAGTCTGACGGGTCAGCTAGTCAATAATAATAATAACAAACAAATTATTTGACACCATGCATAACCATAAACATACACGAGTTTAAACATATTTTATTGAAAACTAAACAAACCATCTGAATTAAACTAAATGCCATTAAAATATCACATTCGTAGCTTTATTTTGATATATACTGTATATTGTACAGTATATTTAAATACTAAACAATATATATCTTATACTAATTAGGCCTATACATTTAAAATTACAAACTCTATTTGAACCAGTTTGTTACATCCTAAATTAACGCGGATGTTACAAAGTGATTCAAATATCTTTTCTACGACCTTCAGCTAATTTAAACCCTCGCTAAGAAAGGGTTAAAAGAAATTCGAAATTTTAGGGCGGTTTAGGGGGGGGGGGGGTCAAAGTTACTAAAAATCCCTGTAAGAACGAATTGGAATGAAATTTGGTACGTAGCTTCCTTTTAGGCTGTAGGTGCTCGCAACATTGTCAATGAAATTTAGTGAAAGTCAAAATTAGTAAAAACTATAAATTAAAACGATATATTTAAAGCTTTTTCATGTAAGATAGTAGTTTACAGGAATACAATTTTCAGTGCTTTCTTAAATAGCGTAGCCTTTTTTTCATGACCACAGTAGGATACGCACGGGTATTCAACGAACACTTAAAAAGAATACAATTACGCCAAAAAGACTGAAAATACTAACAACCACGGGCAACGCCGTACGGGTCAGCTAGTAAAAATATAAATCTCTGTCTTAATCTATCTTCATCCCCGTGAAAATATAGTACACAACAATCTGTTTGCATTTGATTCGCCGTGGAGGTTGGGGAGCGAAGCGAGCAGGAGGTGGAGCCATCTAGTTTTATATTTTTTGCCTAGATTCCCCTCCTCTTAACAAGTAACTCTATGAGTTGGAATGTGGCCGTGGTAAAAAAATATATATATTTTTTTATTATAAAATGGTGAAATATAATTTCTTATATCCGCTTGCGGGCAAAATCGGACAGAGTCGGACGTAATTCTTTTCATTTATCTTACTAACTACCTACAATGAACTACTACTATAAAGTCCGTTTTTGGGGATTATTTTAATTGAATCATATTTTTTGTCAGTTTAAATCGACCTTAGTAGTAGGACAACAACGATATCAAATAAGCGAATCTTATAGGAACAATTAAAATAGGAATACATGATTTCACGCAAATTGAAGAATCGAACTGCCGATTCAAATACATTTGCTTCAAACATGGCATTATCACCCGGTGTCTAAGGAATTTCCCGGCAGTTTCTTATTCCTAAGTGCCTATAAATAAATGCTGTGTACTCGATGACTTGAAAAAGTTTGTGCGGACACGTGCGGCTTAACAGGTTCTGGGAATATTTTAGAATATTTCAAAATTATGTCCCACAAGAATGTCATCCATAATTGCAGGGTATAAATACACAGTATAAGTATTGTATTAAATTTGCTTATATAAGCCTTTACATAGAACGGGATTCTATGCCTGGATGGTTTTAGTATTTATAAAGCTAAATATAGATTTATTGATTGCGGTTGCCTTGGGTACAGTACAAGACTACCTGTTAGTGTGTTTTGCAGAGCGTGGTGCGCGAAAGGTAATATTTTGTTAATGTAATGCACTAATTCAACATTTGACAGTATGCTAACTGTTTAGGTAAATTTAAAAAATCTGGTTCTAAGAGTTTAAAAAGTTCTACTGAATTAAAGTCAGGCTGGGAGGTAAAATGATGTAAATATTTTTTTACCATCTATCTACATTATAGACTGATGTTTTTAATGCATGCGTTACGTCCGTAAAATGGCTCTTATTTGTAGTCATTCACTACTTGATTCAATAACCGGCTGATTTCTATTTGGTACTAGGACCTAAAAGTATTGTACGTAAACAATGCTTGCTGTGCTTTAAAATTACAACAGTTGTAATTTCAAAAGGTTAACTGTTTTACAACTGATTGGAGCACTGCGCATAGGTAAAATCGCGATTAAAATACCGTATGTAAATAAATTAATAATGTAATTTAATTGATTGAGTGTTCGTGTGATTCTAGTGCAGTATGATAAAAAGTATCGTTCATAACTTGTATCTATAGTGATGTTTGATGATTGATCGATTATTATGTGCTCGGCGTGACCCATCGAATGGTAGGCCTATAACTGTAAAAACTATGGAACAAAGGAAACTGAAAAATAGCGTCCATCTTAATCTAATCGGACTTGCAAATTCATTATTGAATACGCTTTGTTCCTATGGATGTTGAACCCGTGAAACTAATGGACACTTTTTTACTGTCTCCTTTTATTCGATATTTTTGGCAGTTATACCGCTTTTTAATTTACGTTAGATTTTTGAGTTATTCTCATTAAAATCTCCCGCTTCAACATATAAATTACGAATCAGGTTTTGAGGTGTATTGTCAAATTGTGCATGTAAATGAACCCATTTTATTAGTCTCCTATTTTATGAAAATAAATAATTTCAATTATGGTACCATCGCACAAAAACCTTAGGTAGAACTCAAGAAAACAAATAAAAATTATGGTAACATTTACAAAACTCTTAGTGGAACCTATCTATTTATTCTTAAAGCAAGTGTTCAGAGTGAGCCCCATCGTTATCTATATATAATAAAAGCCAAATCCACTGACACACTGATCACGATTTCTCAAAAACTACTGAACGGATTGGAACGAAATTTGGTATGTAGCTTCCTCTAGGGCCATAGGTGCTCAGTAAGAAAGGTTTTTAAAAAATTAGAAATTTTAGGGGGAGTTTGGGGGAGGGTAAAATTTACTAAATCACGAAATCTCAAAAACCACCGAACGGATTGGAATGAAATTTAGTATGTGGCTTCCTCTAGGACCGTAGGTTCTCATAAGAAAGGGTTTTACAAAATTTGAAATCTTAGGGGGGGGGGTCAAAGTTCTAAATCACGAAATCTCTAAAACCACTGAACGGATTGGAACGAAATTTGGTATGTAGCTTCCTCTAGGGCCATAGGTGCTCGCTAAGAAAGGGTTTTAAAAAAAATCAAAATTTTAGAGGGGAGGTTTAGGGGTGTCAAAGTTACTAAAAGTCCCCATAAGAAATACATAACGTAATATATTTATTGATATAATATATGTTTTGTTAATATACATTTAACTTTGATTTGTCTATCCGTGCAAAGCCGGATCGGGCCAGCGCTATACGCACGGATATATATACGCACATGGGCGATGGGCCCGAGTGAAGGTATGTTTTGACACTGACCCTGTCAGTACAGTATGGTGAAATATTTCTGTTATCCATTGTAACATATCGGGTTTCGTAACGCTTGTTTCCGAGGTGGTCCGAATAAAAGAAATCTATTGGCGTAAGATCAGAGGATCAAGGAGGCCATCTACTACAGTGGATCTGTACCATTTACCAGAGCAATGGGCGTTTAAAAGGTTCCTTACTATCTCACTGTTGTGAACTGGTGTTCCATCCTGCTGATAGAAAAGGGTGACTCTAGTATTCAGAAGAATATTATCTATGACTGCAATATGTCTTCTAAGAACTGGCGATACTGACAGCTGTCATTGAACCTTGATAAAAGTGTACAGCTAGTATCCTGTTGTCCAGGACCGCTCACCAACAGTTTATGGAATGGATAAATTTGTTTCATCCGTCCAAATTATTTGTTTGGCCAGAAGTGCGGATTATGTACAGCTATATCCACAAAACAACTGCAAAGCTCCAACCTTCTTCCCTCGTCTGAAGGACGCGTAGCTTGAATATATACAATTTTTAATGATACCCCAAAACGTGTTCTGGGGACCATGATCGGTAATCATTGACTGACCTTAGGTCTCGCCATAAGAGTCACTAAAATAGCTCATATTTCCTATCGAAATTCGCTAACAGATAAAGGTTGAACAAAACACTCAATTTGTTTAAGAGAGTTGCGAAATTTATTTAATTTTTAATTTTGTTTAACACGTTTACGAAAAGGTTTACGTGTACGTGTAGGAAAGGTTGATATATGTAATCTTTGTTAATTATTGCTGAAACATTATTTAGCTCTTGTTAGCACGCAGTCAAGGCGACATAGAGGTCAGTATAGTCTCCTGGGTCACATTTAGTCAGTGCGAAGGCGCGTGAGGTGCGAGTGCGGTCCTAAAGTGCTTCATGCAGAAGGCTGAGTAATGAGTAAGGCTACAAATTTGTGTAATGTTCTTTTATATTCCTCTACGCCTGTCTAACTAACCCCCTAAAACCGATATCATAAACCGTGTCATCTGAAACAAATAATAAAATTTGGTAAAATTTTTCATTTTATTAAGACATTGTTTTACTGAAAACATTTTGTTGTGTAAATATGTAATTTTATTTTTTTTAATGGCGATGCTAAAACGTGTTAATAATAATTTTATTTAACTCTTGAGTCTTCTTACAAAAACTTCGATGGGCAGGTTTCAACAACGTCGTCATCCTCAGTGTACCATAGTTATATCTGTTGTAGTTGGTTTGCCATTTAGGTTCGTAACTTTGTTTTAATAACGACTTTGAAGTATACACGTTTACTAAGACAAAATTGAGAAGTTGCGTGAACAAAATATGACTTAGGCTCTTCCTCACCCTGGGAAAACTTCGTGTGTATAGTGTGGTATTAACCAAATTGATCAGAGTACAGCCGGTGAATTTAGTTGCGTGGGAGGGTGGACAGTGGTGAACTGAAAACATAAGTCTCAGCGTCTGCTAATCACCCACTTGCCGTTCTCTTACTCTGAGTACCAACCACGGCTCTGTGGTAGAGTGAGTACACGAGACTTCTTTTGTAGGTTGGCTAGTAGCGCCACAGCCGTTGAAACATGTGTATACGAATGTTGTGTTTCGGTTTATATTTATAAAATAATAATCAGGGATATAACTTTAAAGGCTGTATATTTTTACATGCGATCTTAAAATATGAATATTATTGTTTGACTACCCCTTAAAAAATCATTAAAAATAATAATTGTTTACTTAATTAAACCTTTTATGAAAAGGAGTTGCCGTCTGCTTCTTTTAATTATGAGGTATAAGGCAAAAGCACATAGATTTTAAGAACAATTTAAAAGGTTTCCAGTTGAGGTTTTTAAGTTGAAAAACGGCGTCCGAAACTTGTTGTACGAAGTGTATGTCGTCGTTGGTTGGTAACGCGTAAATACCCTTAAATGATAACGAATGGACCTGTCGAAATATTTTTATTTAGACTGGGTAGCACATTTTTCATTGACATTTGGTGAGAAAACAGACTGGATAATTTAGGATACATTAAACATTCAACATATTCCTAGATTGTATACTCCAAAACTTTCGGAAACCTTAAACACCTTAATACACTTAGCTATTTCCGAAACGCTTGCATAAATGCAGCCCCTATTAAATTATAACAGGTGGTGACGCTTCGCTCTCAAAATTTATGGAGAACGTTTTCTTTTATTTATGGATATCTTGGATAGGTACTGTCGAAAACACACAATCGAAAACTTACTCATGGTTTAATTCATTAACCCTTAAATTAAATGTAGGCTAATACTTAAATACCATAATGCATTCCCAGATATTTTTGGTAAGACGGCGGAAGTAAAGCAAACGGTGGTTAACTTGCTTTAAAGCGGACAGGCTATGACTAGCTACCTGCTCTTTGGTTTTCGATTATTTTGCAACGTTTTGTTGCAATATTAAGAAATAACAAAGAATAGAAATGATTTATGAACTGTAAATTTGTAAAAAGTTTTTTAGGGTGTTGAATATTAATTTGGCAAAAGTATTCATATTGTGAGTATTTTATCTGGTAGTTTCATTTCAGATACGTTGTTAACCATCCTAAGCTTAAATTCTATTTTATAATTAGTTTTACAATTTCCTTTGTCAAATCAAATAAATCATTAGTTTAACATTATTAGATAAAAACCTAGATTAAAATATCAGTTCATATTGGTTTAGACCAATTAGCCAATCTAAAACTGTGTTGAGTTAATGAAGCCTGACGCTTTAATTATATGTTTTATTGGAGACGGGCTTAAGTACAAGTGCTTTACTACGGAGCAATTTTTAAGTACATAGTTCTTTCCCACCCCATACCTAGTGGTGGTATGGGTGTTTTACCCTCAACATATATTTCCCAAATAATAAGTCCCAAGCTTGGTTGAAATTATCCCATGCATTCCAGCTATGCTGGGATATACTCATCCATACATACGTCCTTTTTTATGTATATTATGTTATAAACCTAACCTAAAATAGCGTTGGTCGTGAAGAAGAATTAACTGATTCTAAATTTGCTAAGTTGGGGCAAATGAATGAAAATGCATTCAAGAAACGTGTGTTGGTTTAATATAAGTCCAACCTACAATGTTGTTGTTAATCATTTGATCCAAACCAGATTTTTATCTATAATATAAATAACTACATGTTTGAATTATATACAGTAAGCATTTTCGTAGATTTTTTGTATTTGCTTTTATTTTGTTAACCTAGCCTAAACAATATGTTGGCTATGAAGAATAATAAAGTGGCTCTACATTTCCTATGGTAATGAATGTAAATGCATTCATGAAACGTGTATTGGTTCAGTATTATATAGGCCTATCCTAAAATTTGTGTTTTTAAGTTTTTTATATGAATCGGCTGTTTTACCTGTTAGGACTGGGAGTGACTATTTTCGCCATTTTCCTTTTTAAAATTAAAATTTTGCTAAATCCTTCCTTAGTCTATGGAAGAAGAAAACATTCTAGAAGAAAATACAGTGAAATTTTAGTTAGTGTTGTAAAGCTTTCAATCGAACCAGCTGTCTATCTGTTATAGACCTGGAAGTGAACCACTGGAGTTTTGACATTTTTACGATTTACAATCAACTTGAAAATAACTTCGATTTAGCGAAATAACTTCTTAGCTAAGCGCGCACTGGGTCGGGACGGCATACGTGAATGAATGGATTTGCGTATATTGATAACGCGACGCTACGCAGAGTGACTCGCGTAGCACGACAGACATGTGGCACAGTGGCAGTGACACAGTTTATCTCGCCACGCGTCACGTGTTTCATGAGTTCAGTACTCTACTGTCGCTCAAAGGTTTTGACGTCCAGTTATGCATTTTCCATTATCACATTATTTGTCAGATGTTGGCCCAGGAAAAGCTGATAAAGGCCTAATTAGTTTTAAAATGTTGAAAATAAAATTGAATTTATTTGAATAATAAAGCTGAATTTTCAATAAACATAAAAAAAGTAATGTTTAATAAAATAATTTTTGATAAATATGTATGTCCACTGAATTGTTTAATAAATATTTGTTTTTAATGAATTAAAAATGTGTTTTATATGTTCTCTGCATTTTAATATGAAATAATTTTTAATGAAATATTTGACGTTTGACATATTAACCTTGTAAAAATTAAAAAAAAATATGTCTTCATAAAGTCATAAACGAACAAGTGAAATTTTTTAAAGTATACACATAGAAAGAACATAATATGACAATGAATCATCCCGTGCACTTCTGTGAGTTTCGGTTCATCCGAAAGTAGTTCATGCGTGCACCCTACTAAAAAAATGCGGAACGTCCTTACCGTCCGTGCGTCCCGTACCGACCGTTCCTGTGCGCGCAGTCCATTAAAAAAGTGCGGAAAGTCTGTATCGTCCGTCCGTGCCGTCCCGACCCAGTGCGCGCTTAGCTTAGTGTAAGTTTATGACTCCATTAAATATTCCTAATTTATCTTAAGTAGTTTTTGCTTTAGGTTGATTCTATGTCAGTCAGGACAAACCCGCTTGTATACATTCTAGTAAGCTCCGCCCCTTGCTCGCTTTGCCCACCAAATGGGGGGGGGGGGGGGCTGAATAGCGGCGAAGCAAATTCAAACAGTTTGTTGTATACTTTGATATTTTCACGGAAATGATCATTAAAGCAGAGGATCCGGGTACAGTGGTTGTGGTAGTTTTTACGCATGAGCAGTAGGACCAGAGTTTTGCATGAATGACATGATTTTTGTATATAATAGAGAGATATTAACCTAACCTAACAAATCTGATAGTTGATAAAAAAAACTAACTGATTCTAAATTTGCAAAGTTGTTTGCTATGGCAATAAATTTTAATGCTTTCAAGAAGTGTTGGTTCAGCATATTGGCCTAATCTAAAAAAAAAACAACCAATACAGTTAAGCTTTAGAGTTAAGCTTTTGATCCAATTCAGTTGTTTTGTTTATAATATATGTAACAACAGATATTTTAATTATAATACAGTTAGAATATTTCGTTGTTTTTGTTTGCGATTGCTTTTATTATGTTAACCTAACCTAAAATAGCTGTTGGTTTGAAGAATAGTTTATTTATTTTAAATTTGCTTAGTCAGTTGCTGTACTATGTATGCATTCAACAACCGTTTGTTGGATTATATAGGCCTAGCCTATAATTGTGTCGCTAAGCTTTGATCGAATCAGCTGTTTTATCATTTATGGCTGTGCGTGAACCCTCGTATTTTCTAAATGTGTACCATTTAAAATCAAAATTTTGCAAAATAGGCCTACTTTCTTAGTGAGCATCTACGACCCCAAAAGAATTTACCATCAAATTGTTGTTCAAATTGGTTTAAGAATTTCATTAGTTTTAGTTATTGAACGTTTTTTATTAAATTCTTTTGTAATAGTAGGTTTTATAAATGTTACTGGGGGGGGGGGGGTTACAAGTTAATTTTATTGGTTTTATATCAAATCGATTCGAGTCTATTCAGTTATACTGAATGTTTCATTCGTAGTACGTTTTGGATTAGTTTTTATTTTACATTTATGAGAGTGTATTAATTCTGATTATAAATCAACTTATTAATATTTGAATAGTTTGGTCCGTTATAAGTAAATCGAATTTTGTGTAATAGTTAATCCGCTATTGAGAAAATTGGTGTAAAAATCAGTTGGCTCAGCTGGGATCATTGGTGTTTTGAGGAATTGGTTACAGATCAAGAAAAGTAACAACTTGCTTAAGAAAATTTGTTTAGAAATCAGTGGCTCTAGTTTAGAAATCGGACTGGCGTGTTGCTATCTACTTGCAAGGTTAAACAATAAACTGTTTGATGTATAATTTGCTATTAGAAGAATTTTTTCTAAAATTTAAAACACAGCACACAGTTTTCTAATAAAAATACGTTTAATGGTCAAAAGCGTTTAACGGCAAAGTCGTCAACTTCAAAGACATTTGAGCACCAACAAAGTTATAACAGTTATATTATTCTCACCTTTATATATTTTAACTACAACTTTAATAGCGCACACCATTTAACGAGATATATTGTATCGCACTAAAATATAAGTTATAGCAAGACAACTTATACATCTAGCAATTCCACAAACAAAAAGCCTCCTGAGTGGACTCGTTTAGGTGTAACATATTTGTGGTGAGTTGGCCTACCAATCCATCCAGTAACTCTATGAATCCTTTATTCCAGTGACTAAACTCTGAGGCGATTTAAGTGATTTCGAAAAGTTAAATTTTGGCATCAGTTCTGGCGAACTGCCGTATCCGTCCAGCTATGACGTTGTTGAACATCGAGGTCGAACCTTTAGGAGCGTCGACTCCTCCGACCAGGACAGTGTCGGCAGATTCTCCTATCAGACGGACAAGTTTCGTCAGGCTTATCAATACTTCTGATTCCAACAAAGATCCCGACACTCCTGCTGGTGATATATTATATTTTGCATTTAGTATTGCTTTCAGAGTGCACGAATTTAGTTTTGCGGTAGTGGCACTATTAGTTTGGAGGTTTTTGCTTATTAGATTTTGTAGACTTGGTAAGGCTTACTGGATCGCAGAGCGCTGTTGTCGACCGTGATACAGCGCCCTCTGAGTAGGCCTAACCAAATATTTTAGTTGTCACGCATTTTTCTTCCACTACTGCGTCACGTTTTGGTTGCATTGTTTTAATTAATCACACAACACTTTTTTTTTAAATATCATATTTAAGGCCTCCCACCTTTAGATTTTATATTTTCGTCATGGTCTCGTACTCCTTCGTTTTACCAAATTTTACAAACGCAAAACTGAAGAGAAATGGAAAGAGAGAATGTTTGCAGTGTACTTATTCAAACGTGCTAATGAATGAATAAACGCAAATGAATGCAAACGTGCAAAAGAAGTATAAGTTTTGTTTAAAAAAACACATTTTAACGCCTCTTCGCAAGACATGATGCATTGATCTAACTATCCTTTACAAATTTAGCCAGCTGCTTTTAAAATTGCTTTGGAAAGTTCGGTTAGGGTTATTTTACATTTCTAAAGTGTCTTCATATAAAGTTTATTCAACATTTGTTTAGTTTATAGCTCGAACGATTTTGTTCATAATTGTAGTTCATACAAAAAAAAAAAACTATTCAGTTTTTTATATATTTATATGGTAATAGAGTAATCAACTAATATTGTTTGGCAATAACATGTTCCTTATGGGAAGTATTTAAAAATTACTTTGTGTATTAAAACGTTTGATATTCAGTTCTCTAACGTCGTAATTAATTCGTCCTAGTTAAACATGTCGTATCTTATTATAGGATGTCCTTGTATAGTGTTTACCAATAATTATGTCTTTACCTTCCACGTTTTAAATGTTTCGTGATACGTTTTGTATTTATGTTAAGTGTTATGTAAAATATTTTAACGAAGTTCAGAGGAACAGAACCATTGTATGGATTTGACAATGATCTGAAGAGAGAGATCGAAACCGGTCATCCGTGGAGGAAAAAAAGGAATGGGATGTTTTTCAAAAATGGTACGTTACCTAAATTTATAACCTAATATGGTTTATTATTTAGAGCGACCATTTGGCATTACAGTAACTAGTTAATTTATTTTTTAAATTGGAAAATTAGAAGAGCAAATTTTCCAGGAAAAAAGAAAACAAATTAAAATTCTGATTTAAATGCTTCGTCTATTAGGAGGACACCGCGGCGTGGCAACGTTCTCGAAAAAATGACAAACTGTTGGAAATCCAGTGCTGCCAGACCACCCTAGCAAAATTACCCTTAGTTAATACCAAAAATACCCTAAAAAATACAAAAGTTACCTTGATTGCCGTAGGTCAGTATTTTAAACATAAATAATTTGCATAATAAATAATTTATTTGTACGTAAAAATAATTTATGTATACAATACTGTACCACGTAGTTATAAGTTGTGCACAAATATATAGAAATTTACATTAATTGTTATTAATGTAAAGGCCCATACGTTTGACGGTTAGCTGTCGATTGACATACATCCGGTGATCCCAACTTTTACTTCCTATAGGTATGTGGATAAGGATTGCAGAGCAACTCAAGTTGATTCTGGAGAAAAACTATAAAAGTTAACTACCTGAGAAATAAAAAGTATAGACATAATTTTAAAATATTATATATAAATAAAAATGCATATACATTACCAATTTACTTTAATGTTTTTTTTTTTTTACATTACAAAAGTAAAATATTCTTCATATTACAATGTCTGAAAATAGTTATGATATTTTTACAAACGAATAT
Source organism: Philaenus spumarius (assembly GCA_018207615.1). Taxonomy (NCBI): domain Eukaryota; kingdom Metazoa; phylum Arthropoda; class Insecta; order Hemiptera; family Aphrophoridae; genus Philaenus; species Philaenus spumarius. Next base: position 399,678 of record JAGFPH010000391.1, on the reverse strand, counting down.
TAATTTAATTCCACAACTTAGTTTTAAGCATTTTCTTTGAGCTTTTCCCGCTCAATGACTGCAGTGTGGACAAAGCTAGACAAACATACTACATAGTGCTCCATAGGGCTTAGAGTAAACATAGGCAGGAAACAACCAAAACTCCTAAATACAGTTACAAACCGTAAACAATCTACTCCTACGCCTTCTAAATTTATTTTCGCTACTTCTACAATAATTAAAACATTAATTTTAATTGAAATACAGTACTGTCAAAAAAGCTTAAAAATTCGAAAAATAGTTGAAAGTAAAAGTAATTTTATTTTTTAAATGACTTGAAGGATTTTGCTAAAGAAATACCCTCAATCAGAAAATACCCTTAAGCCCCAAAAATACCCGTTTTTCGGGTAATTACCCTCAATTTGGCAACACTGGAGGTTCGCACCGTGCCGCGCCGCGCCCCACTACCAACCTAATGGACGAGGACGCGGTCGGAACTTGTTGGGTTCGGATACCTTCGACTGTATTCGGAAACATTCGTACCTACCCAACTCCTCATCTCGGCAGTTGGTCCACAGTCACATCAAAGTCTTTCTGCACGTGTCGTAATTCACAAAAAGTAAATCTATTTTGTAGATTCATTAAGTACTTGTCTCTTTTTCTTATAATTTTAAATACTTGCATACAATATTTATACAAAAAAACTGTTTTACCTTTTAGCGAAAACTATGGGAAATATAAATAAGTAAGCGTTTATTTCATAAAATAGAGTTGTATAAAATACAATAATTGCGATGAAAATTTTGTACAAAGTTTTTGTATAAAATAAAGTGACGACAAACAAATATTCAAAGCGAAAAAAACTGTTTCTAGGTAAAATGAAAACTTTTGTGACCGACGAAGTTGAAGATAGTTTAATTCACTTTTGTATTTGAAACTATTTTCTGTACTACCCTTTATTTGGTCAAGAGGAAGATAATTCCTGTAACGAATATGGTTGTTTGACGCAATCCTGGGTTTTGCGTAGCCCTTCTGCGAAATAACAAGACTGAATATCAGGTGACCAGAATGGTAGGAAAGCCGCCACTCCGCGCTCTGTCTGAGTGGACGAGGCTTTTTACGCAAAGGCCACACGGCGCGGCGTCGCACCGCGCCTGTCTGCCGACCTAGTGGACGACCAGCTTTAACGGCCATGAGTATGTTGGAGACCGTGTGAAACAGTACAAGTTGTCCGTATTCTAATTTAATAAGATGTATTCGAGAAACAGTTTAGATTAATTTGTTATGTCTAGATTTGAGAGATTTTAGAAAACAGATCAGACATATTGACAATACATTTTTGTGGGAAACCTATATAATAAAAACTTTTTACAACATAACCTACAATTCTTTGCCAATTAAAACAAAGGAGAAAATAGTTTTCCCCTACACTAAACACCTTTTTCTTTTGGCATTTTATATTTTTCCTTTTGTTAAGTTTTTTTTTTATAACGGTAGGATAAAGTTTTACTATATTCAGGAATAATATACAAGGACAAGTCATCAAATAATAAGGTCGAGATCAATATTCATGTTTTGTGGCATGGAACGAGATTAAGTAGTTTTCCAAGCAATTTGAAAGTATACGAGTATTTGCGCTTAGTTATAATACTGAGAAAAATAAAACTCTGATAAGTGTGAAATTGGTGAAAGTTTGAAATACTTGTCGACAGGAAGAAGCATAAGTTTTATATCACCGTTTTACATATCTGTTTAATTTTGTTTTAGCATCGTAATTTTACGTATCGCTTCTTAGATTAAACTTGTCTAAAATAAAATTTATTTCAATTTTAAATTTTCATTTCATTTGAATCTGTTTCTTAAATTACATAAACATTGTGAGAGATTAGTCTGTCTTGATAATATAACTACAGATAAAAAATAGCTTTAACGACACTTTTTTTACACGTGAGAAGGTGAAAAGGGTTGGCAATGGTGTAGCCGAACGTGCAATATCTACCCGTTCAAACTGGCAAAACTTGATAGGCTTCTTCTTATTTATTCAAATGCTTTATAATTTTATCATTTTGTTGGACATTTGTATAGAATATCGTATTTGAAGTGAAACTTCTTTAGAAGCGGTAGGGCGATTTGAACTGGATCAGACGAAAAGTGAAACGCTTCCCCTTCTCTGACTAAACCGGCAGTTGACAGAAAAGGGTAGGAGAATCGTTTGTACTCTTGTAGACGCTTGTGTATTATACTGCACATTAGATGAACACGTTTTAATATTTATTTAATTTTTGTTGAAGTATTAAAGCTAATGGGCGAAATCGACTGTTATATTTTGAATCGTTTATTGTTTTCATTTCATTTTGTTTACTTCGTTCTTCAGAAGAAACTACTTAGGGCAACAAGCTATATCTAACTAAGTTCTATTCACCTTTTTCTGTGATTTTTTAATTGTAAACTACAAAATAGAATATATCGTACTAAATTTATCTTTTTCTAGAATTTTAAAATATACCATCCAAATTTTGAAAACTTAGAAATATTTTGGTAATTTTAATTTTTTTTAAATACTATACTCGCTTCGCTAGGCAACCTACGCTTCGACTCAAGTCTTCGCCGCTCGTGGCGAAGCAAATGTATACAGATTATTGTCTTCTCGGACAGAGGCACTTGGATCGGGATAGGATGGTGGAATCTCTCTGTTATTCCAAGTGCCTTTGTCCGAGTATGAAGTAATCTGTTTGCGTTTGCTTCCCCGCTAGTCGCAGCACGGAGGTGAAGTCCTCTAGTGTTGTTTTATCTTGCAAAGCTCCAAAATGTTTATTAGGCCTTTGAACATTTGGATTAATCTCTACAATTAATGAACGATGTGTAATTAATTACAATGAGAAAAGAGTTGAGCCACGTTGATCCTCCTTACCCTCCCGTCCTTACTATGTATATTAATTCCGTTTATGGACTTTGCACAAAACGTTAAGCCTTTTTTATCTTTGCATGATATAGAAACATGAATATTTCTTTATCCTCTATAGGCTCAAAAACTATTCAACCGATTTTACTAGAAATTTCACAGTTTAACCATATTATTGCCAGGAGTGTTAAGACGTTACAATTACTGGGGGGTTAAGGTAAAGGGGTTGAAATGTGGATGCTACCCCCAATACAATAAATATAAATTAAACTAACTTCCTACAAGTTAAAATTATGTAGTATAATATTAGCCTGTTTTTAAGTGATATAGAAAACTATTACAATTTGATTACGAATTGATAAAAAGGAATAACTACCCTTAAACTTAAATAGTAATCCATGTATTTACTTTTTCTATATGCTCAAAAGCTACTCAACTAATTTCACTCAAATTTCACAATTTACACATATTAGTACCAGGATTGTTTAGAGAAAATGGAAACTAAAAAAAAAAACACAGATTTAAATATGATACCTACACCCCTATACAATAAAAATAAATTGCACTAACTTCCTACAAACTACAAAACTAAAATTATTTATTATTATGTATTCTTACGGTATGCGATATAAGAAAAACATCATAAAAAATCATTACTTAAGTCAAAGGGATGACATGGGATAAATACTCTTAAAATCAAGTAATCATTTATACACTTACTTTTCGATATGATCAAAAACGATTCAACTAATTTCACTAAAAATTCCACAATTTAGACATATTAGTACCAGGATTGTCTAGAGAATATGGTCACTACAAACAAATAGATTAATAAGGGGTAGATTAAATTACATTTAAAATTTGTATGTCAGATATTTCTAAAACAGCTAACTTTACCAAACAAAATGTAGTAAACAAAAAAGTTACCTTTTTAATAACAAACAAAACGGGTTTTTACTTGTCCCGTAGCTCAAAAGATAACCGAATCATCGGCTAAAAACTCAAAACATAATTTCTTGGTATTGTTTACAGTACAGAAAAAAATTATTTTTTGAGTTTTAGCCGATAACTCGGTTATCTTTTGAACAACGGGAAAATAAAAAACCCCGTTTTGTTTGTTATGAAAAAGTTAACTTTTTTGTTTCCTAAATTTTTTTGGTAAAGTTAGCAGTTTTAGAAATATTTGACATTAAAATTTTTAAATGGCCGCCATTTTTTAAATATAAAAATAACTTTCTGGTTTTTTGTACAAGGGTAAAAGGTTACGTAACAAATATGAACACAAAATTTGAGGACAATATCGTTTCTATTTTTAAAGATATTAAGGGTCTGCTGTAGTGGCGGCAATCTTGGATTTGTATCCCATAAGAGCAATGTTAAATTTCAAACCATTTATTTCGTTTATTTTTTTTCATAAAATTGTTTGCAAGGTCTCATTTTAAGCACAATTACAATACGCATCCATTTTGCATTTTAGATTTGTTTAAAATGCTTTTCTTTTGTTATGTAATTGACATTTTATAAGTACAAAGTTTGAAATTTTTTCTAACACAGTAAAAAATTAATAATGAAAAGTAATTTGCAAGCCGGATCCGAAATTTTATAAAGAATATTCAGTTTTTTTTTTCAGCACTCAATTACAAAAGATGGATTTATAAAATGGTTTGAGATGAGGCAATGTCAAAGCGCGCAGCTGCAATAAATTGCACTGTTTAGATACGGTTATAGAGAGAAGCGCTTGCGTTTCCGGTTGCTATTCGTTTACTGGAGCAGACCCTTAAGCACAGAGGATATCCTCTGTGCCTTAAGTGTTTAGTTAAAATAAATGGATAATTCGAAAACTAAGCATTTTCGGACCTATATGTTTACAGGAACATTTTCTTATAATAGCCTGGTGAAGTTTGGGACAACATGGGACTAGACATCCTGTATATTTATCGCCTACCCATAAGTAGAGCCTTTCAAAAATTCAAATGTAAAGGCCAAATTGCACGAAAACGGTAAAGTTTATAAAAAATAATGAGTTAAATCCATAAACGAAATAAAAAATACCGCTTTCTTAGACTTTTTGAAGTTGGGCGACATATTTTAAAATGGCGACCTTTCTAAAAATATATTTTTTTAAATCGGGTTTTATTGCCCACATCAATTAAGGCGAAGCCCCCCATTTAAACTTTGATGTAATATCAGATCTATAATTTATGAGATCTTAATGGTGGCTCACTTAAAAAGATCGTCTGTATACTGTTTTCTCTGTTTTTATTTTTCAATATGGACAATTTGCAATTCCAACCTACAAATTTGATATTAATCGTAAATTATAAAAACTTTCTGTGATGTTTCAAAATATTATATTGGTGGCCATGTTGTAAAATGTCGATGACTGTAAGTATTGTAAAATTGGATAACGTATCCTCCTTCAAAATTGTTTATATTTTAGAAATGTAGTAAACGAATGTCACTCCGAATGTTGCTACTCTAAATTATGTATGATTGCGTGTGCTTTATCTGTGTGTAAAAGAGATGACTCATATCCGTCACAGATAAGCCACAGCAGGGCGAAGAAGCCATATCCGTTGATTCTGTCAACGATACAGCCTAGAAACTAAGCATCTATTTAGAAATATCACTATAGTCCAGTCAATAAATGACCAAAAGAGAATATGGAGAAGGGTCGAAGGGGAAGCATTTTCATTTGGAAATTTTTTGGGGGTACTTAGGAGGTAAACATACTAAAAGACCCTGCCCTTTCCCCAGCCTCATGGGGGGAGGGGAATAGAAATTCCCCTTTTCAGTTTTTCACTTATATCTCAAAAACGGTGAGTCGAACAGAAAAGTTTGTTCTATTAAAAATTAAAGCTGACAACATTTAATTCTAGAACTATTTTATTCATTTTTTCGTATATGTTATACTTTCCGAGATATTCGCTGTCAAAAATCGACAATTTCTTGAAAATCTATTTTCGCCTCACGTTTTTTCTCAATTTCGTCTTTTTAACTCCTCAGCCTTACTTTTTACAGAAAAATCGGCTGAAATTAATTTGTAGAAAATGTTATTTCTTTCAAAAGTATATACTTTTTTCCTGAATAAACAAATTAGTAGTTTAATAAATCAAGTAAATGGGTAAACAAATTTCCACCCATCTCCCCCCATGAAGCGGCAGTGGTAGAGCGGGGACTTTTACTATGTTCACATTCTAAGTACCCCCTATAGTTCAGACAATGAATGCTCAAAAGGGGATTTGTAGAGGGAAATTGAAAGAACACGATTTTTGACTGTGGGACTTTGTTTGGACTAGTTAGAAGGTAAAAGTCCCCACTTCTGGGAGGTGAGCGGGTTGCAGAGGATCACATAGAATTTTAAAGTGCACAGTAATTTAGTTTTGTCTAAATGTCTGTACTTGATATATTTGGGGTTAAAATCGTTGATTTAAGTAGGACTATGATTAAAATGCATGATCTTTTGTTTTGTTTTAGAAAATTTGTTTCAGGTCTGTAACTAAAATGTTTAATACAAGCTTTTTTGTCATGTTTTCTTCCTGGCGCAGAATATTTATTTCACTTTCAAGACGAATAAAAAAGATATATTTTTTCTGATATATATCAAATTAATCTGCCTGTGATTTTTCACGGGGTCTTACTAGTATATTATTATAAAACTAGGGGCTCTGCTCCTGCTAGATTCGCTCGTCAACCTCTTCGGTGATGCCAATGGAAAACCACAAAATCCCTAATTTTGTTCATAATTTTTACATTAAAAAAAATGTTTAATAGGAATTTTTGTGGAAATGATGATTGTTTAGGACAGATTCACTTGGATCTAAGTTAGGTGTTGTTGGTAGCTGTGACCTGTACATACTCTATTGTAAGACATAGATCAAAATAGACATGCAATATCCCCAATATTTGTTCATAAAATACCTAATTTTGCCCATAATTTTTACATTTTTCTATTTTTTTAACAGGAATTTTAAATATTTAAGGAATTCAAAGTAGCCTAAAATATTATCTAAAGAATTCTCTACATATTAATGAAAGTTTCGTCAAAATCGGTTCATCCATTCCGGAGATTAGTCCGTCCAAACAGACAGACAGACAGACAAACATTTTATAAATGTGTGTTTAGGTTAAGATCTTAGAAAAAAGCTTATACTTCTCATTTTGAAATCACACACAGACACTTCAATTTTATTTATATGTATAGATAAAACTAACAAATGCTTTGAGGTTAGACAAGTTTAAAATATTCTTATAATTATACATGCAAGTATTAAGGATTAGGCCTAGTGTATTGAAGTCATAAATAGAAATATATAACAATTGAGGATTGTATATCTTATTTTTTAATAAGAACAAACCATTTGGTAAAGGTTGTAGATTAGTAAATGAAATACATCCGTATAAATTGACTTATTGAAATATGATACGGAAAACTTATGGGAGTTTGTTTAAAATAAATTGACTTACGCTAATTGACCTAAGATAACCAGCATATGATTAATAATATTGACGCCGAATATTGACAGTTTTTATCCTGTTCTGTTATATTTTCTATAATTTTAGTTTATGTAAGTTATCATATTTTGTTTTGTTTTAGCAAGAAAGATGTCAAACGATTGTAGTTGTTGTTTGGCAGTTCTATAAGTAAAAAGTGGTATTAGTAATGTTTTTATGATTATATGCATTAGTAAGATCCCGTGAGAAATCACTGGCAGATAATATAACTTCAAAATATTAAGTGTAATATGTTAGAGGTATGTAGAACTAATGTAGGTATATGACTTGTCTTTAGGTTAGAAGTCGTTTAAAATATAAATTTGCGTTCTTCGTTCTTCGGAAGGAACTAAGTTACTTAGGTCTACAAACATCAGACTATATCTGACTGGGTACATGCCTTTAAAGAATGTTAAACCTACATGTCAACACGGTAAACCTACAGAGCCTACAATTAAACATTGTACTCGGACCTGAAATAGCTTTTGGAAATCAAAACAAAAGATCATACATTTGAATCATTTGGCTGCTTAAATCGACGATTTTATCTCAAAATATTTTAAAAACAATCATTTCGGCAAAACTATATTATATTACTTTAAAATCTTTAAAATTTGTTTAAGTTTTTATCGACATTAGGCCTATGCATATATTTGTAAAATGACAGAATTGTAAAATTGTAAGATTCTATTAAAAAATAGCAATAATTCAGACCAATAGCCCAAGATAGTGACAGTTTAAATATGGTTTTATGTTGGTAAACCTAAGTTGTTTTTTAGGCTGTCAATAATGAAGTAAGCGAAAATGATTGTAAAAGTACATACATTTACAATGATATCGAACCGATCATATAATAAATTAGTTTTATAACTCATATAAAACAATTCGTGTATTAGTAAGTGACTTTATAAAACGATACCTCTCACGGTAATTTCAAAATGTTGACCAAAAAACCTTTTCCGTATCCATAAATATATAAAACGATACCACACAATGTATTTTTAAAATTGTAACCTAAAATCGTGATACCGACGCGCTACGACTTTTTAACTGTCAAAATCGGTTTTCCCGTATCCATAAATATATAAAACGATACACCACAATGTATTTTCAAAATCGTGACCCGAAATCGTGGCACCGACGCGCTTCGACTTTTTAACTGTCAAAATCGGGTTCCCCGTATCCATAAATATATAAAACGATACCCCACAATGTATTTTCAAAATTGTAATCTAAAATCGTGACAACCGACGCGCTACGACTCTGTCAAAATCGGATTTCCCGTATCAAAAAAAAAAAAAAAAAAAAAACATTAAACGATATTCCACACTGTATTTTCAAAACGTTGACTCCAAAGTCGTTGCTCCAAAGAGCTTCCACCCATTTTATTTCAAAATCGGGTTTCCCGTACCGTACCCAAATACGTTCCGTAGTATCTTTACTTAATTATTGTACATTTGCTAATTTTTTATAAACACAGACAGATACTCACACATACACACCAATACATGTCCATCTTACGTTTAACTCGTAACGAAATATTTCTCTACCCTGGCTAAAGAAATTAAAAATATCCTGTCTTTAAAAATAATATGTATATTATTGTTCACTTTAAAATACACTTCCGTTTTCATCGACAGTATGGCTATATTTTTAAATTAACAGAAGCTCAAACTTTTATCTATATAAAAGCCAAATACCACTCACTCAATGACTCATCACGAAATCTAAAAAATTACTGAATGGATTGGAACGAAATTTGGTATGTAGCTTCCTCTAGGGCCATAGGTGCTCACTAAGAAAAGTTTTTTTTAAAAATTCGAAATTTTAGGGGGGTTTGGGTGGGTCAATTTACTAAATCACGATCTCTCCAAAACTACCAAACGGATTGGAATGAAATTTGGTATGTAGCTTCCTCTAGGGCCATAGATGCTCACTAAGAAAGGGTATGAAAAATTTCGAAATTTTAGGAGGGGTTTGGGGGGATCAAAGTTACTAAAATCATAATTTCAGATCTTTTATTATTATGACAATAGTGCTTTTATTCTATATATATAAAAGCCAAATACCACTCACTGACTGAACACTTAAAAAAATACAATTATGTTAAAAAGACTGAAAATACCAACCATCGCTAAGAAAGGGTTTAAAAAAAAAATCGAAATTTTAGAGGAGTTTTGGGGAATCAAAGTTACTAAATCACGATTTATCTAAAACTACTGAACGGATTGGAATGAAATTTGATATGTAGCTTCATCTAGGGCCGTAGGTGCTGGCAAAGAAAGGATTTAAAAAAATTCGAAATCTTATAGGGGGTTTGGGTAGGTCAAATATCCTTATGAGCCACAAAATTACCATCATTTGTCGCATTTATTTCACCAAAATAATTATGCAATAGCGAAGCATTACCGGATCAGCTAGTTATTTTATAAATACGAACAATTTAGTCCAAGAAAATTACAGTTTTAATATAGTTGTGTGTTTGTAGGCCCAAATAGTTTTTTAAGCGGTGTCAACATAGGCCTACATACATTTTCAACGATTTCTGACCTCAAAACCGATCATGTAGCATATTATAGCCTACATTAGTTTTTATAACTCATATACAAAAGTAACCAACATGCATATATTATAAGAAGTTAGTTATGTCTGAAGTTATAAACATAACGTCATAGAATATCTAGGCTAGGTTTTAAAAGTATTATTGATGAGTGAAAGTCAGCTGTTATAGTCTGAAGTGGTGTTGTGACAACTGCTCAGTAACGTAACATGTCTTTAAAATGATAGTTATTTTACCAACTATGCGCATGCAATATGGTACTATTTTTTTACTCGCGTACGTACACTATTTATAGGAGTTGTAGTAGATTCTAACTCGTTCAAAATCGCGTGTTTTTATATGATTTATGAAAAACGGCGCCATCTGTTGTACGTAGGAAAACAGAAACTATACTTAATATTTTACGGCAATGGGAGCGCCATTTACCAAATAATAATAGAATATGTTTAGTGTTGGTACAGTAACAGCTGATATTTCCATTAACTTGGAAACAGTTATTTGTATTTTTAACTTCTAGGTTAGGTTTTTTCCAATAGACCTCAGCCTTGCGGGTTCTTTAAACCTTTATTATAACTGCTTTTATAAAATACACGAAATAATTTGATTCGGACATTTAACATTATTTACCATCTTAGCTTTAAGGTTATTATTAATCCTACACCTTTATTATAAAGATAACATAACGTATGTGAATAGAAGGTTCCAACGGGGTTGGCGTGCGGAGCTCGCAGGGGCCTCCCGTAGGGGGGCGGGTCTGCTCCAGTGAACGAGAAAGCAACAGGAAACGCACTTCCGGTATCACTGTATCCCTATCTAAACAGTGCAATTTCTTGCAGCTGAACGCTTTGACATTGCCTCATTTCAAACCATTTTATAAGTCTATCTTTTGTAATTGAGTGTTGAAAAAAAAACTGAATATTCTTTATAAAATTTCGGATCCGGCTTGCAAATTATTTTTCATTTTTAATTTTTTATTGTGTTAGGAAAAAAATTCAAAACTTTGTACTTACTAAATGTCAGTTACTTGACAAATGAAAGAAATTTTTTTAAATGTAAATTGTGACTGTTCTTAAAATAAGACCTTGCAAACAATTTTATGATAAAAAGTAAACGAAATAAATGGTTTGAAATTTAACATTGCTCTTATGGGATAAAAATCCATTTTATTTTTACTGGAGCAGATCCTTAATAAAAATGTATGAAAAATAAGTTCTTCAGGTAATAAGTTGTTGTGGTGGGTCTAGACAATATTTTGTCGTTATATTCATACACCAGGCACACCTAAGTAGTTGACCTGTCTCAATCAATCGTGCTTTTAATGCGATTGTTTAATGATCATAGTTCAATTATTTAATTATTATGTTGCGTGTGGACAGTTCAGAGACATTCCCTGCTTAACAATGACAGATGGTTGCTATATACGAGTTCGTTCAAATATATCTGATTAGATTTTATAATTGGGTAAGATAAGAATTTGAGATAGTACAGTTTTTCTGGGAAATAATATAAGTATTTAACGAAAAAACTATATAAAATATTTTACAAAAAATATATCAATATACAAGGAAGAAAGAATTATTTGAGGGTAG
>JAGFPH010000391.1:351844-368579 GCA_018207615.1 Philaenus spumarius | reverse complement strand
GGGGGGGGGGGGGGGGGGGGAATCAGAGTTATTAAAAAAACTATTTCTTCAAAACTACCGAACGGATTGGAATGCAATTTGGTATGTAGCTTCCTCTAGGGCCATAAGTGCTTACTAAGAAAGGGTTTTAAAAAATTGGAAATTTTAGGGGGGTTTGGGGGGTAAAAATTACTAAATCACTATTTCTCCAAAATTACCGAACAGACTGGAATGAAATTTGGTGTGTAGCTTCCTCTAGGGCCATAGGCGCTCGCTAAGAAAGGGTTTAAAAAATTCAAAATTTTAGGGGGGTTTGGGGGGATCAAAGTTATTAAATCACGATTTCTTCAAAACTACCGAACGGATTGGAATGAAATTCGGTATGTAGCTTCGTCTAAAGCCATAGGTGTTCACTAAGAAAAGTTTTGAAAAATTTCGAAATTTTAGGAGGGGTTTGGGGGATCAAAGTTACTAAAATCATAATTTCAGATCTTTTATTATTATGACGATAGTGCTTTTATTATTTAAGATACATACTGTATATATATGCCAAATACCACTCACTGACTGAACACTTAAAAAGAATACAATTACGTTAAAAAGACTGAAAATACCAACCACCACGGGCAATGCAGTACGGGTCAGCTAGTATAAATATATATATAATCCAAATACCACTCACTGACTCACTCATCACGAAATCTCAAAAACCACCGAATGGATGGAATGAAATTTGGTATGAAGCTTCCACTAGGGCCCTAGGTGCTCGGTAAGAAAAGTTTTAAAAAAATTCGAAATTTTAGAGGAATCAGGGGGTCAAAGTGACTAAAACTCCCCATAAGAAATACATAGTGTAATATATTTATTGATATATTTTTTGTTAATATACATTTAACTTTGATTTGTCTATCCGTGCCAAGCCGGATTGGTGAGCTAGTCTATATATACAATCCAAATACCACTCACTCATCACGAAATCTGAAAAACCACCAAACGGATTGCAATGAAATTTGATATGTAGCTTCCTCTAGGGCCCTAGGTGCTCGCAAAGAAAGGTTTTCAAAAAATTTGAAATTTTAGGAGGTTTGGGGATCAAAGCTTGAATTGCAAAGGGTTAGTACTCAAGCAAAAAAGAATTGAATGCGCTTCAGGTTATGTAATAGTGCCCTTTTGGATTCAAAGCTTATTGCAGTATATCCATTTCAATGTCTATTGGTCTATGTTTAACCAAACAAAAAGTTTATTTCTCCAAACAAGTTTAAAAAAATCATGATTTTTACATAACGTACCAACTATACCACTTGATTGAATTGTAAAGGATTAGTACTCAAGCAAAAAAGAATTGAATGCGCTTCAGGTTATGTAATAGTACCCTTTTGGATTCAAAGCTTATTGCAGTATATTTATTTCAATGTCTGAAGAACATAGGAGCAATTATTATTCCCAATTTTATATTTAGTGGGGTGCTTCGAAAATATGCACGTTAGTGGAAAATATCCCTTTTCAGAAATTGTGTTTTAACTGTGATTTTACTTTCCAATTCCTGTTCTGAGCGAAGCCAACTCATCGATTACGCCATTGAGTATTGATACTTTGTAATATTCTGTCAAGCTTAATTTGATAGTCTTCTTTCAACAATACTGACTATATACTCAAACCTAAGTAATCATTTTTAAATTTACTGTAACTGCGTTCCAGAGATGCTATACACTCACTCGTGAAATTTTTAACCCTACTGAAGTCCTATTCTTGAATTCTTTTTATTTAAACATCAGATCATACCAATCTAACTTTTAAACCTCGCTTTTTCCTTCATTTTTAATAATCGTTTTTGGGTCCTCTTTGACGGCGCCAATCTTGCTCCCTTGACACTCTCAGTGTTTTATTCATCCAAGGCATTTTTTCTCTTGTTTTGCTATTCAGCTGGGCACTGAGTTACGTATTGTGGCCCCATTAGTTTATTCGTTTTTAATAACAATCCTGTTTGTGTAAAACACTCGACTTCCATCTTGATGTGGCTTAAAGTTATTTGGCAGCATGAATAAAGGAGAAATCGTAGTACAAATTCATGATTAGGTTTTGAACTTATAAGAGAATTAAATGTTAATTACATAATATTCATGTGGCATTGCATTGTGAGAGTGTTTTGATAGTCACATAAAGCGGGAAATTTAATAAAGGAAAATGAAAAAAAGGAAAGATTTTAATTGAAGGGATTTTTAAAATAGGGAGATAAGGGTGTTTACTTCTTGCTTGAGATCCATCAAGGATAGAACCTAGCTAGAAAAGGTGAAGAATCCCATGATTGGATTTAAAAAAACAAACTGTATTCTTAATTTTATTCAAATGGTTTTTTGAATACTTGCTAGGTGTTTGTTTATTGTGTGCATTATTTGAAAGTTGTTTTGCATGTTTAAAACGTAATATATTTATTAAATTGTAGAGGCGTGGAGTGTTAAAAGTAAAAGAGTGTTGATATAAAGTACGTTTTGGTTTTGGAACTAGCATTATATTGTTTTTCAGACAATACTTACACAACTATTGTTCTGAAGATAATAATTATACATGCGGAAAAACTTAAGGATTTAAAAAATATACATTTCTGTCTCAGATATAAGATTTTTAATTTGGAAAAAAGGCCAAGAGTGTTCAAGTCGAGATTTCCTCAAAATTACTCTTAAATTAATATGTTTTTGGGTTATTATAACAGGCTTGAGCAAGGAGAGACAGATACCTTCCCAAAAACTCGATCCTTAACCCAAGCGAAAACTCACTAACACATGGTATGCACATAATAAAACAAGTGTTCTGTTTTTATAATGGTTGTAGGGAATAATGAAGCAAAAGTAGTCTATTTGGAAGTATGATGGAGAAGAAAATATATGTGAAGAACCTTCACTACTTTTCCTCAACCAGCACAAAAGCAAAGTAACAGCCGGCTGATGCCATTGTCAAAGCAACAAAAACATTAGACTAAGCTACATTCTCTTGGTCCAATCGCACCTTTAAGTGTAATTATAGAACTAAAACACTACATTATTGGTCATTCTTTCTGTTCCAGCTGAACCTGAACCAATGGGAACAGTCGAACTTGCAGCAACAATATTGAGCATAGTTTTACTATGCATTACATTTCCTTTTTCATTATTCTTCTGCTTCAAAGTAAGTTTAATCAATTCTAATCATTTATAATATTGTGTGATAAACCTTTCTTTCTCCCTGAGGAGTTGTGTCATCAGCCTGACTCCATAACACGTTCCATAGAAACCTACTAAATAGTTAAAAAACTTTACTTCTGCTTGAATTGTAGCAGCATCGTGGGAACATAAACTAAACTGCAAAAGAAGTAATATCATATAAAAAAATCTTACCCTGGAAAATGGCTTTTTATGATTTTATGGTTGTGAAAGCAGATTGCTAAGGGCTATGCCTATTATTGATAAGAGGTGTAGTCCAAAATATCAAATATAGTTTAGTCATAAATCACTTTAAAAGAGGACAAAACATGAAAAACAATAATTCAAATAAAACATTTTTAGGATTTAACAAAAACTTTAGGTATTTAACTGGTTTGCATTATGTCTGTTAAAATATGCAAATATGCAGGGCAGTGGAGGTTTGTAGTTAAAATTAGTGGGGGTGGGGGCTGCATCAGAAAATGTTTAGTCTTTGTTTTAAAATTGTGTAAAGGAAAATAAACATGCATAAAAGCAAACTTTATTCGGAAACCTTAATAAAATTGTAAAAGAACAAAATCAAACATTGTTTACTTATTTTAACCTAAATTATTACAGTTCAAGCTTGATCCAATCATTTAAAAATGAAATCCTATTTTCTTGTTTTAATTTGTCTGAAAAGATAAACAATTTAAATTTAAACTAAGATATATTTTCACACTTAAACAATAAAACAAAATGTCACATTCTGGTTGTGCAATGTAGCCTAAATCTGTTACTATACCTTGTCCGATAAAAATTTAATAAATAAATTTGTTCCTTCTGAAATCATAGCCTGATTACTACACGCGGAGCAAACGAAAACTACCTTCCACCATCATGCCAGGGTCGATACTGCAGGAGCGACAGTGCTCTCACTCCCTTGTAGCTTCCCGTGTAGTTTCCTATGTGTGCATGCACCAAACACCACAAAGCTGGATCTGTGAAGCCCACAGTTCCATATAAAGAATTTTGTATCTTTATCAAAAACTGAGGTGTGGGCTACTGACATTGCTTAAGGATTATTATATTGTGCGAGTATCAAGAAATAATTAAAGCTGCTGAATACAAATATGTAAGCCTATTAAACTATTTCTGACAATTTTTTTTTTCAAACTGTCATTAGTTTACTGATAAGTTGTTGGTTTCATTTAAAGTAGTTTCCAAAGTTTTATAAGAGATTTATTTAAACGCTATATTATAACTCAACCTTATTCATTATTTTTTATGCTAATACTCCACAGAATGTATAATAGTTTACATTAACTTAACTAACTCCATATATTGTAGCGAGGAGAATTTATTAGTCTATTTAAAACTTTATCAGGAGAAATACTGTTTTCTTTTTTGATATTTCTACGAGCCTCTCCTCCTCTGGGGTATTTTGAAGTTTCATATTCAATCTTTGAAGGGTTTGAATTGAGAAAGACGTTCCTCTGGGTTACTAAAATTGTTAATATAACTTTTATTGTCTTATCGTTCTATTCATAAGTTTAGTAAAGGCTCTAGAGAGTGGGATGACCGCTACACCTTATAAGACACATGAAAAGATTATGCTATGATTTGACCAGTTCGTTGTTTGTAAACAATTTATTTAGTCTAATTTTTCACTAAAACCTTAATTTTAAGGAAGGGAAAAATTTCATTTTTAAGTTCAAAAACGCTTTGAAAGGATTTGCTAAGGATTTGCCTTTGAGAAGTGTTGCTGGACAAAAAGCATGAGTGCGTGCACTTCCTATATCATGAGACAACTTTTCAAAAATCCTTGTATTTTTCGGATTGTTTTTATAAAGTTTATTGCTTAGGTAACAATTTCTATAATCCAATGAAAATCTGAGCTCAGAATTTCTACTGCTAGGGTTTCTCGGTGGATCATATCCAAATAGCATTTAGTGACTAGGACCTAACTCAGGCTTGTAGTTCTTTGTAGCATCCTTCCATTGAAAGGCCTCCATCGTCCACCCGTACAAATACCGCACAATTATTCCAATCAATATTACTTTCAACCACAAAACCATCTAAAATCTCAAATAAACCTGCAACACTTGTTCCAACTTTAAACTCTTTAAAAGCAAATCCTTAACAAACATTTTTTCCTCTATATTTTTTCCATGTAGCGAATGAGGTAGTCGTCTTTAAAAGTATCTGTTGGCTCGTCTAATTGAAAAATCCTTACCTTTCAAATTGTTAAGGATTAGATTGTTGATGTCCTCAGCCTTATTATAGATTTATTAGAAAGAGGTATATTAAGTAATTTATTAGCAGCATCATCATTTATCACAGTTTCTTAACATGTCAACTGCTGCAGGCAATATGAGCTTTTCTGAAATTGTGTGGATTTTTGACAATTAGCAACTTAGTAGGCTAACTAAATTACAAGTGAAAAAACATGGACCAAGACTGGAATTCAAACCTAGAACTTTTACGTTTTATAAGAGTTATTCGGTCTAGTAGTTCAAAAAATGCAGTAAACCATACAAATGAGATAACATTTACCAATATCTGGTCTGATTAGGGTGGCTCAGTTGGCAGCCACTTAATTGTATATGTCCTGGGTTCGAATTTCGGTCTTGGACCGTGTTTTTTCACTTGTAATTTAGTTAAATTAACCCTTTCCGTGGAAGTGTATAGCAGGAAAATTATTATAATATATAGCCCGTAGTGGTTGTAGATATTTTTTCAAGGGAGGTTGGACTCTAATAATTTCATAACTTCATAGAAAGATAAATTTGTATAAACTTTTCTTTACCCTTAAAAGATTAGCATGTGCATTGTACATTAGTTATGATCTTATAGGCCTAAGCTGGAAAAATCACGAAAAGTCAGTCCATAACTACTGTTCTTCATTCATTCAATGTAATTATGTGGTACGTGTTTGCAGGTTGTACAGGAGTATGAAAGAGCAGTAATATTCCGTCTAGGACGTCTTAGAACAGGAGGAGCTCGAGGTCCTGGCATATTTTTCATCCTGCCATGCATAGATAACTACTGTAAAGTGGACTTAAGGACTGTCTCGTTTGATGTCCCTCCTCAAGAAGTAAGCAAAGAAAATGGTTTAATTTTACATGTACACTTTGGATATTGGCAACTTATTTGGCCTGTATAAAACTGAAGAGGAACATATTTTAATAAAGGAATATCAATTTGTCCAAAAGAAAGAGTTAAAAAATAAGTTCCTACTTATCAGCATTGATTTCATAGAAACTTTGTACTTACATATTTTGTTTGCACTCATTTTTGCATTCTTAAAGTCCAATTTTTAGTTTTAAACTATTAGCTCTGCTTGAAACCTTATAATAGACAATTTAATCATAAAGTTTAAAAAAATACTTTATGAGTCTATTTTGTAGTCACATAAAACCAACACATTTTTAAAGGTACAAGTTCTGCTAAATCTAGGGAATTCATTTTTCCAAGTTCGCGCCAAAATAAACAGTGTTAAACGTTATTTGAAATCATAATAGTTTTAAATGTTTTATTTTTAGATAGTTATCAAAGCAAACTGAAACTGAAAACTAGATCTTGGAACATAAAAGGTGAAAAGGGGTTGTTGTAAGCTTCTAACGTACCTAGATATTTTTTCATGAAGCTCCGTAATGGTAGTCAGTGGTTCATTTCGGAAGATGTTTCCTTCAACATTCCACACATACTAGGGGCTCTGCCCCTGGACACTTCACTTCTCTTGCAGTTGGAAAATTCGCTAAAGAATCTCGTTAATCTTTGGCTCGTTTGTACATAGGTTTGTAAAATTATGAAACCAGGCTACAATATATTAACAGTAATTACAAGATTAATTATAACCTCAAATACATGCTTTAGAAACGCGAGAGGCTTTCATTACGATTTTAGTCCTAGTTCTACTATCGTCTGTCAACTAAAGTTTTGAAACCAGGCCTAAATATAGTAAAAATGATTGCAGGATTAACATAACCTCAATACTATGTTTCAGAAATGAGCCAGGCCTATATTACAAAATTGACTGTAGAATTTATCCATCTTTGCCAAGTTTACCTTTTTTTTGACAAAATAAATTGTTAAATCAGGCCCAATTTATTCTAATTCCAACATGCTAAAACATTATAAATTAGCTTGTTTTTTAACAGTAATTAAAAACTATGCAATCAACAGCTGATTTTGGATAATACTCAATCTCAGTTCTATTCCACTCTATTTCCAACATGCTAAAACAGTATAAATTGGCTTGTTTATAAACAGCTGTTTTGATCGCTTTATTTACTATTTCATTGTTATTTTGTAGCCAACATGGCAACCCATAAGACCCTATGTTAAAATTTTTCAACTTTTAAATTAGATTTTCTCAAAAAATTGTGTTTTTACACGAAATACAATTATATGGGTGTACTTAAAAATCAAAACTACACCTAAATACAAAATTTCTTTGAATTCGTTAGAGCAGTTTTCGAGATCCGCGACAGATACAAAGATAGATACAAAAGAATTGCTCATTTAAAGTAATAGGATAAACATCAAATGGTGAAAGGTCAGGGGAGTGGGATGGGTATGTAAAGTTTTCTCCTCAGGAAATCAGGCTGCTGCTAAACTTTCTTTGAAGTACTGGTAGAGCAATAGTGCAATATAGGTTGTGACTGGTTCTACTGATGCTCTATAAAGACAATACTGTTATCTACAGAGCTTTTATAAAAACTGCCGAACTACTAATGGTCTATAAAGACAATACCTCCTAACTACAATTTATTTATAGGCTAATACCACCTATTTTGTAATTTATTTGTTGTTATTTTGTATTCTATTTTATTGTGTTGGTTGAGATTAGTTACAGTTTTTGTTGGTATATCTGGGTTAAAGCCAGACTCAAAATCTAGTTTTCATGTTATAAGATTTTATAAAAGAGTTCTTTTATTTTATTAACGTAGTGCAATAAAAACTAGACTGTGGCTTGGAGATTAGCCTTTCTGACTTCAAAGTAGAGTCCTTGCTTCGAATTCTGGTTAAGACTATGGACGTTCTTGTAGTTAAACACTTGCCAAGTTAAAATACACAACTTATTTAAATATGATTATCGTTTTAGGAATGGATCATTAGTTTTACAATCTAATGTATAGATTGTAAACTTTCTCAAATTGTTGCATGCTGCTTTTAGGTTCTTTCAAGAGACTCAGTTACTGTGCACGTAGATGCTGTGGTATTCTACCGAGTCAACAGTCCAACAATGGCCACCAACAACGTAGAGAACTACAGGTACTTCTACGTAGTCCAGCATTGTTTCTACGTTTTTAATTTCATAATTTTTGCTAATTTCGTCACGCTCTTTACTGTTATTATTTTCAGTGTTGTCTTGCATACAGGGGATTCTTATCATTTGACAAGGAATGTAACAATTTTGGTCAACATTTTTAGTTATAAGTTTCACGATTCCATTCTTTGATAACTGTCGATTCTTGTTTTTCTATTACACAATATTTTTCTTTCTCTGTCTTTACTAAAAATATATCTATCAAACTTAAACATATATTTCTATTCTTCAAAATAAAAGTACATAACTGGAAAAATAAGATTGAGAATTTGAATTGGGACCAGATCGCAATATCTCACAGATAGATTTGTCTAGGTGACTTAAAGATCAGGGCTGTATTACTTGATGTGTTTAAAGTATATGCATTGTTAAAAGTTTTAATCAGTTGATGGAAATGTCAAATTGTTTTGTCCTAAATCACTTGGAGATTGTGACTAATATGAATCAAAACGAAATTTTGCTTCACACCTATCTCAAAACATATTTGTGCTGAAGCTGAGAAGAAATTTTCCAGACAACTCAAGCTGTTCTTGGCCACACCATCGTTTTCTAGGTCTTTCGATGCTTCTTGTACATAAAGATCATCATCCTCTTAAAAAATGTATCGAAAATACTTCTGTACGACATGCTCGCTACATTTTTTCTTGTATCACATTGTCTTTTCGTTTTCCAATTTTACACTTAATTCTTGCTGTTCTTTATATATTTTTGTTGATGTACCCATGTTTCTGATCTCTATAATGATTCATACATCAGCATCAAGTAGTAGAATTTTATCTAGCTTTTTCTCATAGTTTTTCTTTTATAAGTTCTTGTTAAGATGCCACAAATCTTTTGGTAGTTCTTTACATTGTTGGTTATATGTAACGTGTGAAATATTTAAATGTGAAACCTGCTTTAATGTTTTAATAGAACACATCATCTACTGCCAGCCAGAAACCTTTTATAAAATAATAAAATTTTATATCCAATCCATGAAATGTTTAATAAATCGATTTTTTCACATTCATTGTGTCCCTGATTAAACCTGATTTTTAAAATAAAATATACAAAACGCTTTTAATTTTTCAGTTTAGCCTATACGCTTTATTATATTGTTGTGAATATATTATTTGATTCCTTCTAGCACAAGATTAGAGCAGCCTGTATGTTTTTGTTTGCACATTTTGATGTTGTTTTTGTGTGTATTGTTTTTATCTTTGCATGGTGATTAGGTGCTGACTAAGGACTCTGTTACCGTCTGTGTTGATGCTGTCGTCTATTATTGCATTGCAAATCCTCTCACTTCGGTTATAAACGTCGCTGACTACAGGTACTTTTATTATGTTCTTGCTTCCTTTCTTTCTTCTATTAAATAGTATCATTAAAATGTATTACAGTTAACTCCCTCTTAGCCAGACCTCTCCTATGGGACCAGACCCTACTCATTTTCAACACCAGGCTTTCACAATTTTTGAAAAGCTTTGGCTGCCATATAAATGACATCTGTAATGTTTGTTGTTTCCAAAGCAGCTATCAACCCATTTCCTTCAAATTCCATTTTCCTTGGGATATCCGAAAGTAACATTTTTCCATACCGTCTTTAAAAACATTCGATAACACCTTGGTCCATAGGCTGAACCAGGGCCGGCGAGAATTGCTAGTATAAGGACTCAGCCACTTCCTCTCGATACGTGCTGCCAGCCGGTTCTATGCTGTGTCGTCACAGGGTTGTCACTTTCGCCGCACTGCCATACAACCTCCACTGCTTTGCATTAGTCGGCAGCATGTATTTAGTACTTAATGACACCCATGATACCATTCTACCCCTAGTGGCACCCACTTTGATATTCTACACTTTCAACAATAAATAAATAATACTTTAATTAAATACTAATGCACCTAGACAAGGTAAAATGAGCGAAAACACAACAAATCAGTTACAGATATGTTTACTTTACTAATACCTCCAGTTTTTTTTTTACTTCCAAGGAGGCTAATCAATCATCTTTTAATGTTATTTAACTTTGCATAACAGTTTTCTAGGTTTATATCAAATTTTGTTTCAGCATTTTACATATTAGGCCTACTTATATGTAGCCTACACAGGGTGAACTAAAAGTCTGGAGACACCCTTGAAACTTTTGAGAGAGTAAGTGGAAAAAAAACAAACTCAGGTAATGTCTACTAGGTACAAAGATGTACTTTTTTTACTCATAAGACAACGTTGTTACCATTTCCAAAATGGGAAATTTTGGGGGCAGCTCAAAAATCTTAAATGCAATCCCCTGCCTTGTGACTCCTCATTTTAATGGTATTGCTACAAGGATGTAAATTACGAAAATTAAAGGCCTCTATTTAATTCCTATCTAAAGTTATTTACAGTTAAAGACGAGAATGATTCAAGTCCTTCTAACTTTTTAGAGAGTGATTGGTGAAGAGCCAAATCCAAGGAATGTTTATTAGATATTAGGATGCATTTTTATGTGTGGATAAACTTTGCCAATGTTTAAAAAATTGGAAATATTGAGGGCAGCTCAAAATTTTTACACGCAAACCCCTGTCACGTGACCATTTTTATTTTAAAGGTATTAACCAAAAAAAAAAAAAACAGTGAAAATTTGAGGTCTTTATCTCAACCCTACTACGAATTTAAAATGAATGGTCACATGACGGGTTTGTGAAAAACAATTTTTGAGCTGCCCCCAAAATTTCCCATTTTTTAAATATTAACAACGTTGTCTTATGCATAAAAAAGTACATCTTTGTACCTAGTAAACATTACCTGAGTTTGGTTTTTTCCCAATTACTCACTCAAAAGTTACAGGGGTGTCTCCAGACTTTTAGTTCATCCTGTATACAGTAATACTGTAATTGTAAAAAAATATTTCTGTAGGCTTGCACTAAACTTTGATTTTGAGAATTGTGCAACTATTTCAATGTTTACATTAAATAATTGTTTTAAATACAGTATTAATAAATCATTAACATAAATTCTTTTTGATAGTTAAATCAAAATGTTTCTCGGGTGCAGGTGTATAGTATAGTAATTTAGTAAATTAATATAATTGGGCCTCACAACTTACTTCCAGAACAAAGTGAAATAGCCACCAGTTCCAAGGTTAATCTTGCAGGTATTAAAATATGAAATTTGGCTACAAATTAGGGACTGTATTTTTAAATTTATATTTATATCACTTTAAAACTTCATGAAAATTAAGATTTACGCAGTGAAATTCGATCAATCAGCTACATTGCTAATTCATAATAATTATGTTTATAATATCAAATTCTGAAACAAATTTTAAAAAATATTGTTGAATTTCTTAAGGAGTTATAAGTTAACTTAAAATTGTAATGCAGACTGTTCTACGTTCTTTTAGCTCATTGTAAAAATCTATGTTATATTTGATTTCCATATGTAATATAAGTAGTTCTTTAACATTGTCACCCAAAAATAGATACAGTAGTTTTTTTTTAAAAATTCCCTTTATTTATCCAAAACTAACACTATAAATAACAAATATTAAACAATTTAAATTTAAAATTCAGCACCTATTACAAACAAACTGGTGGGAATTCATTGGGAAAAGCCAAGGCTGCACTAGTAGATAAGCGCAGTTAACAACCCTATGACCCTCCCCTCACCGGCATCGGCGGCGTTGGCCAAACTTCAAAGGAGTGGCTGAACCCTTCTACTATTCTTGCCGGTCCTGGGCTGTACAACACTAGTCACATGTGATGGGAGAATAAAACATGAATTTTATTCCAGTTTCCTCTTCACACTAAAGCTTTACAGGGTGAGTCGGGGCATTATCTAAAACCAGATTTGGCATTTAAAATTTGTTTAAATGTTGTGTTACTTTTGGTACAAACCCGTTAATAAACCAACAATTTCATCAATTCATGGTGGTTTCAGACCTTTGTAGAAGACATGAAGTGATAAGACATTAATGAGACTTCCCAATGGCCAGTAGTGGACGCCTATGTGTACCAGAAGCAATAGTTCATAAGGCTGTTAATCTCTCTTTATTCATTTTAAATCCTGACTTTTCATAACTAGTGGCAAAAGTTTTTGAGGAAGTCGTTTGAAATTAAGACCCGACTCGTCATTTTTGTACACTTTGCTCAGGATGCATATCCGTCCATTTGAACTAACTCAGTGAGTTTGAGAGTGAAATTGTTGGCTGCAACCGGATCAGCTGATAGTTTTCCGTCACAAACACTTAAACTATAAATGCCGTGTCAATTTTTCCATCATGTTAACCAACTATTACTGGCCATAAATATGCCTGTTTTTCCAAACTTTGTGAGTAGGAAGGTAGCCTTTTGTTTCAAAAATGGACCACTTATCCGGTGTTCATTTGCGTCGTTCTTGCATAAACCACAACTATAATGCATCGTTAACCAATTCGTTATATGGTTTTTTTTTAAGGTGCAGTGTGATGAAAGAACTTTTTCCGATTCAATTTTTGTACAGTAGTCTTGAATATTTGTTTTATTTCTTTGCCAGTCTTTTACCATGGACACGCCAACTCCAAGGGCATTACTAATCAGCTTAAAAGATTCTTTTTTCTTTATTCTCTCAGTTAACTTTTGTTCAATAATCACTGCATTTCATTTCTGCTTTACCACACTTATTTTAACTAATGTAATAAATTATAACTTATTACATAAAAGAAAAATACACTAAACCAATTTACTGAATATACAACTATGTAATACTTTAGCTTCAAACCGACTGAATAAAATACAGTACGTTGTACTGGCGCTAAACAATGACAAACAAAAGAATGTTTTTCCTGTTGAAATCTGAACATTTTCTTTCATGGTCATGATAAGGGGAAGGATTTCTAAGAATAAGGGCGGTTAACCTGGCAGGCAGTTAACAGGGAGTCTACTGTATTTCTCAATGAATAAGCATAAACTCATGTAACAAGATGTTGTTACAATTTATTTTAATCCATATTTTGGATGTGATGTAATATTATTACTATGTTCTTGCTTCCCATTCCTTTCTTTCTTAAAATATATAGTAACATTAATATTTATTTTTTTCACAGCCTATAAGTACGGTATAATTTTTAAATTCTTTACAATTTATACCATTTAACTTTTTTGTGAGTGATATCTTAGTTTATTATGTTCTAATTTATCTTTTTCTTCAAATGAATATTAACATAATCATTAATATTTTTGAACAAATATACATGGTTTTTATATGGTTTCATTTATATTATAACACATTCTGTAATTGACATTTTACTGTTTTACTTCCAAATCCTTTCTTTCTTCAAATAAATATTAACATACACATTTATAATTTTTAACAGACACATATATGGTTCTTTTATTTGGTGCGATTTATATTATTATTTTACATTTTGAAAGTGTTATTTTACTGTTACTATGATTTTACTTCCAGTTTCTCTCAAATGTATAGTATGATATAGATTATTACTCATTTTGTAATTTAATTGTATGAACTTTCTGAATATATTGACCAAGATTGTTTATTACGGAATGTCAGGCTTGTCTGGATTAAGCAAAGTTAATATTAACAATGTCTTATTACTGAACACAGCAATGAGCAGAGACCTTAGTAATAAATAAGTAGGCCTATTCTACATCTGTTTTGTGTTGTGAAGAGTTACATTCTTTGTTACATTCTTTCTAATACTTATAAATGTTCAAACAACAATTTATTGTAAAAAAATAATAATATTTGAACCTTAACAATTGAATACATATAAGTTCTATCCATTTCCAGCCACATTTGTAGAAATAAGAATATATTTGGTTACTTGTGAAGAAACCGAATCAATAAATATCAGACATGAGTTCAAAGTTCAGTTTCTCATTTGAAGACTTCAATTATGTAAACTTGTTTGACAGTTGTTGAACTTCAAATATTTATTTTTTCGATAGTTGAAAAACCTTATTTTAGTTTTATTTAGCCTCATTTGGTATACAAATAGCAGCATTGCTGCTGTAAATATTTGAGTAATCAATGTATTTGACCTGTTTAAAGAGAGAAATCTATTCCGGTAATAATAACAAGGTAAACATAACCTCAAATCATTTATCTTTACTGACATGAAGGCTTCAACCTTCGATAATAGACCTTCTAGATAGGTCACCTATGCATTATTTTGCGAGAGTTTTTGAAGCCCAAGTTCAAGTAGTGTCGACTGTTTCACGACAGGATGGGCTGTTCTTGAAATGAAGTTACTTTAAAAATGGTGAACTCTGTTGCCAACTAGAATGTGCTACCATCTTATCGTCACAAGACAGTAAATTTTCAGTTTGACCTAATTTGATATGTGACATTCTTCTAGTTTAAATTAAAACTGTAAATACTATATAGGCTGTTAAGGTTAGGAATTAGGCCCTTTTGTCCGGGTTCTAACAAGTCAAAACAATAAGGGATAGATCAATAATAACAAATCAGTAGTTCAGTTATAATACTACTTCTATTCAACATTTATTTACAACTATACAATCTCTGAAACATTATCCAACGCTTATACTTAATACATCTATCTTTCATTTAACAGATATTACGTTTGTAAGACAGACTGGATCAAGACATCGGTAAACAAAGCTATCACATTTACTTTATCAATTTCAAACTTCAACCCTAGTGTGATTCTATTGATAAACTTAAGTACTCTGTTTACTCACTCAACAGACGTTCCTTTGCAAAACCGGCTACGTTCGCTGATCTCTGTTGAAGATCCTAAAACTCTTGGAGACCTCGCTTCCCGTAGTATTGACCTGTCTTGTGCTGTTCAGCTTCCAGCTCGACATTTCACAAAACTTGCCTTAACTCGTAGCAAACTGGCCTACATCCGGCCACTCTCGTAGCAAATTGGCCTAACTCGCAGCCTCTCAACTTTCTGGCCTCCTCCGGCCTCTCTCATAGCAGACATCCTAAGTAGACCATCGCTACCTTCGTAGCATTTCCTTGTTCTGCGTTACACAACCTCTTACGCAACCTAGTTTATATTTCCGGCTCCATACTTCCCGTCTGCCTCACACAACCCAATACCATTACATTAAATGTATTAACTCTAATAATGTATACCTACACCTTCCCAAAACCCTCGACTAATCCTAATAAGGCCAAAAACTTAAGGATTATATATATTATATTTATAAAAGAAAAAATCCTGACTGACTGATTCATAATTAACAAACAGCAAGACTATGATAGCTAGACTTAAAATGTTCAGGTTACTTTCATAGCCTAGCACTATATAGAGGGGGACTGAGAAAGGATTTAGCAAAGTATAGATTTGTTTAAGGGTTGAAACAACCCCACAAAAAATAAAAATTATTTGTTATACTTTTCTTATTTATTGTACATTTATTTTGTACAAGAATTCATACAAAAGTAAACCAGATTTGCATTTTATCACGTAATGCTAAGGAGTAAAAATTTGATATCAACCCCTAAAACAGTAAATATTAATTGTTATACTTTCCTTAAAGCTAGAGAACTGAAAGGTTTTACATATATTTCTTACAAGATACACATAAAAAAGTAAACAAGTTTTACATTTTGTTAAGTGCTGTTAATGGTTGTAAATTTGATAACAACCCCTAAGGAAAGTCAAAATAATGTTTTCAAATAAAATAAAATAAAATAAAATTCGAATTATTAATAATAAGGCATAATTGCATGTGGTAACCGAATTAATAACAAACATTCCTTTTATTAACCATACATTTACACATTCACCTTACATTATGTGTAATATAAATGTTGTAATAGTATTGTATTATTATTTGAAGTAGTTACGTTGTTAAATTTCTCTTGTAGTAAATTAATTAAAAAATAATTCACTTATTTTATTACTTCTGTGTAATGAATGTTTAAGTGTACACAAATTACGAACATTTATTTAAACGATACAATCGGAAAGGATAGTTTTAGCTTAACTTTAATCAAAAAGAAAATAATATAGGCCTACAATCACTTGTCTTTATTTTAATTGATTTTTATGAAATTAAACAATAAAGGAAGACTTTTGTTATTGAAGTAATACCAAATTACTTTTGTAACAATTAATACTTTTTAGTTGTTTTTAAAATAATTTTGCTTTAACCATATAACCGGCGACTTTAACAAAAATGGATTTTTTGGAGTGTGCAAGCATTTTTTTTCAAAAATTCGCCAAAAATAGTAAATGAACCCCAATCCAAAAGTGTTCTATAGCTTTTTTGTAGAGAAAGGCTCAAAGAATTTATATAAGCCAGTAAAAAAATTATAGATGTAAAATTT
>JAGFPH010000391.1:302011-326128 GCA_018207615.1 Philaenus spumarius | reverse complement strand
GACACTCGGGTACAGACGTCAGTGTACGGCAAATGCCGTGCGCACTCGCCAACAGGTTAACACACCTGTTTAACAGATACGGGTTATACAATGTTTTATATTCAATGATCTTTATTAAAATGTTGTTTGAGTAACAGCCAGAATTCTACTCATGGATGCCATTGTTGAATTAATTAATGTTTAATGATTTAAAAAAAGTCAATGGATGTTGTTCCATTAGTGTTAAAAGGTTTAATGAAAACGGATTCAATTGTGTTTCAATTTGTGTTTTTCTTGTATTTTTCTTACGGAACTAATTAGTAAGAACCTACTCTTATCCAACTCAGCTTCAGTCACAACCACAGACGGATATCGAAGTGTTACTCTACTGTTAACTTGTAATTTTAAATCTTTTGAAATACTCGCTTTATTGAAATTTGTATCTGTTTTTGTGTAGTAATAATTTAATGTTTAATGTGTATTATATAATTATTGCGAGCTCTTTATTTACTGTGTTCACTTTATCATTGTTTATCATCACTTTATCATCACTTTATCAATTGAAATGTATATTTATGGATAGGAAATGATTTAAATGATTGTTTAAAATAATGAAAAAATATAAATTAAACTTGACTTTACTACACTCAGAACAGTGCGAGCCATCCTGACTTTATGTAAAAACCTTTTAGATATGAGCTAAAACGTAAGTGTTAAAGCTTTTTTAATTAATTTGTTTTAAGTGGCATAAACATGTAACCAATGCAAATCTGAAAGTTAGATAAAGAAACATTAAAGACTATAATGAATCTTGACTATGAGTAATAAACCACTACTCAGAGTGAAATAAACTGACAAGGATGTAAGAAGAAACAAAAAAATAATGTCTGCGTCGGACCAGACTGTGGAAGTTATACTTCTTTGGCCATTGGTTTATTCATATACTTTCCTATAATTTTTGAAAAAACATTTTTACAGCCGGGGATCGAACCAGGGATTCTAGCTTGGAAGTCTAGTGCATTAACCACTCACCCACTGAGACTCTTGAGGTATCTCTTGTAGAGAAAAGGTATAAAAAGGCACTTTCTGGATTTTACTCCTAACGCGTGACACGGTTTCTCGACCGACACCCCATCCCGATTACAACGGGCGCAAAGAAGTATAACTTCAAAAACATGTTCTCCTAACTTTAAGAACAGAACAGTTCTAAATTATGTAAATTATGTGAATCGACTCTAGTGCAGATACAGATACCATCCATTAATGTACATTAGTAACTCCTGTGGTCAAAATTCTACCATTTGTGTTTGTTAAATAACACATAATTAATTGGAATTTATTTGTATGCAAATTTTTAAATTCTTACCTTGAGGCTATGAGGAAAAGCGTGGGAAATGGCAAACAGGAAGCTTGATGGAGTTAATGATAAATATTTAGAAAACTTTATTAAATATTTATATTGGAAATCACATTAAATGTTTAGTTTTGTAAAGTAAATTTAAAGTTTCAAAATATTGAAACTATATAACATTTGAAGTTCTAAACACATCTTTTTACGCTTACAAAACTATCAAGTTAAAGCCTTGATTTGAAAACTGTACATTTGTCATTAAGTGGAGTGTTACCTAAGTAAGTTTGTCATTGTTATTTGTCACTCAGTAGAAGAAAGGTTGTAATTTCAGAAATATGTTTTATCACTTGAAATTGAATTTATAACGTTGACCCTTATGTATGGTAAGCGCCATGTTAATATGTTTCTTGGACAATGTTTTACACTTCTCTGTATTTGTACAAGAAGTAAGGCAGTAAATGTGAAATGTTTATGTATATATTATATAGTTTTATTATATGTGTAAATGTACGTGTAACTATAAAATTCATTGCTGTAACATGTTCTTTGATATCAAAGTATGCACTTTATATTATTTTGTAATTGTTTTTAACATATTTTTACTGTATAAACAACAAATAACTTTTGGGAGCATATATTTCTCCAAATTTGGAGTACCAACATTAGATTTAGTACTGGCAGTGGTGCCAGGTTTCAAATGTCCTGGAGGAGTTTTGCGCTTACACCCTCCTCACCAAAACCCTCAAATTTACACTTATAAAAATACATGTTAAAAAAACTACAGTAAAACGACTCTTCTCTGGCTTTAGCTTAACGTCGTGTGCCAATATTTATAACATTGGTGAGATGACAACGAAGCTAGTTTTATATAAAATAATTTTGTTTGTATTGAATTTATTTAAACCGATCTACTACAGATCATGAATGTGGAGAATGTTTGAAAAATTGTATGACACTAACATTAAGCTACACCAACTGTATGTAAACTCAAGGAAGCATATTTATGACAGCATAAAACGCAGAAAGCTGGTCATGGATGGAAGAGATGGGTTACAATAATAAAAAACTAAGAATTGTGAAAATTTGTTTAAAGAATAGAATTGGAATTAAATAGGCTATCAGTTTTCCAGAAAAGAATAAGACAAGGTGATCTCATGTTTGCAGAACTCTTTAACATTGCCTTAGAAACAGGATTATGGTAAGTTTAACAACAGACTTGTGCAATTATGGTGCCTAATGATGTGGCAATGATTGCAAGGAATAGAGAAGCACTGAGTATGGTGGCTATGCTGGAGTTGACGAAGGGATCAGAAGACTTAAAAAATCAAGTAGAAATCTCCCTCCAGTTGACCTAGTTGATCTTGCCAAGAATTTAGGATCGTAACACCTCGGAACGAAATAGATATGTAAATGCCATAATTACAGCAAGCACTAGGTGTAATTATGCATTAGAAATTAACAATTTTGAGGAGAGAGTGAGAGCCAACCCAGAGCTGAGAGATTTGGTAACAAATGTGAAGGCTAGAGAATAGATGTTTCGGAATCTTGCAGAGTAGTTGATAATACTAGAATTTTCCAAAAAAGTTCTTGTGGATCATCCCGTGGGGAGTTTGAGTCATAAAACTCCACATAAGGAGATGGGGACAAAGATGAGTGGAATGGTGTTGTTACAGAGGCTGAGAACCATAGCGTCACAAATTAATGGTAAAAATATTACCTCTTTATATTAGTACTTTATGTAGTATTTTTGGTAATTTTTCAAATTTGGTCATATTTTCAAATTTTGTATTGCTGATAGACCAATTACTAGTTCTCTATGGAAGTTATGCTAAAATAGGTTTTATTAAATTTCATAAAGTCTATCGCAACACCATCTAACGTAAAAATGGGAATCTTTAGGCACTAATATATAGCAATAGCATTTGGTCACAACAAAACAGTGAATGCTAATTACATACTTGCTAAGACAAAATTCATGTGCTACAATTTGTTTGTTTAATATAAATTGTTTAGTAATATGTTAAAAATTGTTTAACATAGCTTTATCAATTAAATATTGTTTGTGAGAAAAACTTTGTGAATATATGTTTGTTAAATGTTTTGTATGTTTTATTTCAATTCCTACTTTACCATTGTTGATATTGGGAAATGGGTTTTCAGAACTTAAAGTAGGAAAGTTATCGAAACTTGCGTACACTTATTATTTTATCATTGTGGCAACTCTTGTTTTGATATAAATAAAAAAGTGTAGTCCGGCTGATAGGTAAGCTGGTAGCTACTCATATTCTGGTTTCAATTATTGTTGTGTTTTTAACTATGGAATTTTAAAAATATTGGGTAAAATAATTTACAGAAAGAGACCATGGTTATGGCAAGACAACTCATTTAGTCTTAACTATTTGCAGGATTAGTGTCAAAAAATCAGATAACCGCAGCAATAAATCTTCTTTCTAAAATTCAAATTAATTCTGAGAAGACGTCGTTTCAGCACCATTTACGCCACTAAGAAGAATTTGTCACTGGCACTGAAGGGTATTGTAAAAAAAGCTTCCCAGGACTGCAAAATAAAGTGAAAATACTGCTAGCATAATTGTTAGATGTGGCGAGTAGCTTACTTTGAAGCAGGCAGATCAATAAGCTTTAGCTTAATTAATACAAATTCTAAAAGAAAAACCTTGTATACATTTTGATTTTACTAAAAGCAATTATTCTGTGAATCTTAACAGGCTGATAGACAGACAAGGCGGAACTATAAAGATTCTAATAAAATACGGTATATGGAATACATTCTATATTTTTTAACCCTATAACACTAGCGTATGTAAAACTTACATTTTGTTCCCTCCCCGCCCCTCTATCTTTGTAGCCTTTGGGCAGTTAGTTGCCTTTGAGAGTCCTTGGTGGATACGTTCATCTGTGTTAGTTTGGTGCTGACTTTATACTCCACTATCTAAACAACACGTAAAGTTTACGTATCGCTAGTTTTAACAGTATGTTTTACCACATGATAGAAATGAAGTTATTCCTCTGAAAGGAAGAAAAACCTACTGTTCATTTTGTGATTGGAAAAAGAACAGGATGTCAGATACTTATTGTAGCTGCTTAAAAGTTATCTGTGGTGAACATCAAGTGAAAAAATGCCCTCAGTGTGCATAGGCTCTGAACAAATGAAACATGTGTAATAAATAATATTTACCAATACAAACTCTTACACATTGTACACATTGTAAACTATCATCTAATTTTTTATTTTAAATAATAAAAATGATTCAATTTGTATATGTAGAGGTGCATTATATCGGCCTCTATGTTCAGATGGAGGTTTTTTCTTTGCATTGATCACAACGTGCTGACATATTGCCAGTGGGCCTTCCCTCGACATATTCAAGAGGTTCTAAAATTATATTTCCATCACGATATATCACGAGATGGTATGGCAATATTTCTTCGGCTGCCTTAATTTCACATGGGGTGGCATATGTTGTGTGAAGGGACATGCTCGCCTGGTACTCAGCTTGGCTTGTATAAATGTTTCCACAAGGCAACATTGTAACCGTTGCCAGTATTACAAACATGTTGAACGACACTTTCTCGCAATTGATACGCCTGCAATAAATTTCCAATGAGGAAGTATGATAACGAATAGAAAAAGCATGAACCATCACTTTAAGTAGGTACTATATGATGAGGCACCATATAATTGTCAATAACAATAGGCTCCATTTTACACGATGAGGCACCATATAATTGTCAATAACAATAGGCTACATTTTGCATCATACTTAACATGTTAAAACTGTCCCAATATCACAAATGTATAACACGAGTTGAATTAAATTTGAGAATAATAAAATTAACAAAGAAATAAAAACAAATAAATAAAGAAACAATAATTAAAACTCACGTACATTACTGAAACAGTGTTCATACACAATGTTACCTTAACTTTATTTTAAAAATTATTACAATCACAAATGTATAACACGTTGCCACGCGCAAACCTCGCTCCGCTTACTGATTTAATAAATACAACCTTTTGTTGTTGAATTTAATTGGCTTTGTAAGCCACCTTTTCTGTTAACTTTAAAACTTTCCCTCATCAAATAACACCCAAGTGTTTTCAGGCCTTATTTGATGTTGTTCCCTAGTACTACCCCGTTAGAACAATTTAAGAGGTTTGGCGAGGGCAAGAAAAGGAAAACCTTTTGTTTCCAATTCTTAAGTTTTTTAAATTTAAATTAATAAGACCTTTTTTGTCTTTTGTGTAGTACACTAGCTCAATTCTAGACCCTTTTTCGGGATCGTTCCCTTTGGAGTTAAATTTGTAGTGATCCGTGAATAACTCACCTGCTGACTTAATTACACTAGAGCACTGAATGGTTTTAGGATTAATTTGATTGGATTCGTAAATTATATATTCAAAATTTTCTATTGAAAACACAAAACGATTTATTGATTAAAAACATAAATGCATTGATTTTGAAACTACAAATTATTATTTTCAAAAAACACAATGAAATTTTATTAATATTTAACTTATATTTATGTATATCGAAAAGTAGCAAAGTGATTAATTAATTATTTATTAATTAAAATTTTTATATTAATGATTCTATTATTTACATACGACGATTTGCCATTGTGAGTAATGAAATTTACTAAACGAGTTTACTTTATTCAATTTCCCCAGAATCTACTTGAATTGATTTATTTAATTTTATTTTATTTATTTATTATTTTGCAAAAAGGGATTTATTTAAAATTATAAGTAACAATGATTGTTTGCCACTTACAGAACACAAGAAGTTTGACGCGTAATCCTTTCTGTTTGTTTGAAGCACTTTAAAGTTGTTCTCCTTGGTCCCCAGAATGGTTTCTTTGGTTTACAGTTGTCTTCTTCTGGACTTTATTAGAGTTGTCCTCTCCTGGTTTATTGTAGTATCTTTTGGCAAGATAGGCCGTTTCTATGGCTATTCTTCTCCCGAAATTATCACGACCAAACTTTGCTTTAGGCCGGAGCTAGTTCGTAACGCACACCGTAACTCGTCACACTTAAACTTTCTCTAAATACTCTCGGAGCTCAGTCAGATGTTTAATCGTTGGTGGTTCGTCCTAAACTGATGTTAGAGGAGATGCGCGCTGCTTTCCTCAACTTGTTTCTTGTCAAACGAGCATCTTCCTCTAGGTGACAAGAAATTCTGATTTCTTGCTTTAGAAATATATTTTTTGGTTTTAATATATTCCCTGATTTATTTGATGAATTTTGGTGCCTTTATTTCCTGTCGATTAGGCCTAATTTAATTATTATCTTCATTTATTGAATTACGGTATATGCGCTGTTTCGTTGTACGTAGTACTTCCTATGACGTAACTTCCTTCTGGGTGCTTTGGTCTTGAGTTCCTGTCTGAACCTGTCGATTTGCAATTTTGGCATTGATTTCATCCAAACTCTATAACTTCTTTTTGCGTGGTGGGATTTTGATTTTGTTGACTTCTATGGATTGGTTGACGTTTTCTGGTTTCTATAGAATTCGAATGGCGTTTCTACTCCTCTTCATTCTTGATTTATGGACTTCGTTAGTTTTGTTTAAATTTTGAAATTTATTTCTCGTAAATTTGAAATTTTCCAATTTTTCTTGCTTGTATCTTCTTCGGTTGGTCTTGAAACGCGCTGATCTGGTGTTGGATTTTTATTAGCTTGTTTGGTTGTTTAGTTATTCAGCTTTTTGTTTCTCTAATTGCCTTCGTTTGGTTTTCGACGTTTCATTCCCCCCCTTTAAAGCTCTTTTCATATCTCACATGGCATTACAATTTATTACACATATATATACCCTATTTTATCAATATTTCCCTTCTATTATTCTCCCTTGTATTTATTTTGAATTAATTAAGTTTTTTATTAATTTATTTTATTTTTACAAAACTACTTATTTATTTATTTTGAACTTTGGCTTGATTATGCCCTATTATTGACTCTATTAAATTCTATTTTTTTATGATTTAATTACATTTGAACTTTATGAGTTATTGGCCCTTTTATGCCCAAGAATGAATTTAAACTTTATTTTTTAGCTATTCAACTTTATAACTTTATATTTTTTATTACTTTATTTTCTTAACCCTTTTTAACTCTACAAATGACTCTACTTTGTTTTTGGATTTTATTTCAAATTCTGCCAATTCAATTTGTTTACGCTTACATTTTTGTCTATAACTTTTTAACAAATTATCATAACCAAATTATTTTTATTACTCCTTGCTTATTTAACTCTCCTTTCAACATAAATCTAATAATAACAACTTTTTTTAATAACATTACAAACCACTATCTTTTCAATGTTAAATCATTTCAACCAAATTTAGACAAGACTGGACAAGTAGATGCCTGTCTAACCTGTAAGTTTTTGGCTCGATCTTGTCGCTAAAGCATATGTCATCGTCTGTACGTATTCAACTAACACAATTTTAGTTAATTCTTCAAAATTATTAATAAAGACTCTGTTCACATTGGAAACTACTTTTTTATCTTAATTTTGGGCTTTTTTAGTCACCCTTTGGCTTTAATCTTTTGTTATTATGAATTTGAATTTATTTTAATTAATGTAATTAATTAACCCCAATTGAATCGGTCGATTGGCCGCTTCGATGTGTTAAAGTAATTATGATTAAAAAGTAAAAATCACGTACATTAATGAAACAGTATTCAAACAATGATATGTTTTAACATTATAATAAGTTTTAATTCATTACACATAAACAAACTTTAGCAGAAATTATGTATGTCGAGATAAACGTTCATACCAAATTTCAGCTTCCTAGGTCTTTCGGTTGTCAAGATTTTGTGATCAGTCAGTCAGTGAGTGAGTGGTATTTGGCTTATATATATTAGATGACAATTATTAAGTGTATTAATATTACGTCATTATACTGTATCGAAGTAAATAAATAAAGCCCAATGGCGGTTCTAGACCTGAAAACTGGGGAGGCAAGGACACTACCGATGGTAGAATAATCGAGGGTGGGGATTGAAAAATTATGAAAAACCAACTTCCCAAATCTATATTTGCATGCCTTTCTGGCTGAAAATTTATTAGTTATTTAAAACGAAAACTCACCATCCAAAAACTCCATTTCAACATATCCCTGGATAAAAATAAAATAATCACTTAAATCAAAAAACTTAAGAGTAAGCGCTGTTTATAAAAGAATGGACTGTTCATACGTATTGCCGGGCTTGAAAAACTAATGTAATTTCTCACAAAAATCTCTTATAAACAGTACATTCCCGCTTAGGTTTAAAGGAGAAACTTGTGTAGAGTGTAACAAAAGTGAAAGTAAAATTAATTAACCCTAGAACCGGCAGATCACACGAAACGTGCGATCATGACAACACATTTGTAACGTGTGATTGTATTGAATATTTGACCCACTAAAAATCTTCCAATCTCAAAAAGACAAACACCATTGGAAAGGTAATGTTTCAAACTTTATTTTTTGAATTTACAATTTCTTCCTAAAACGTATATTTACATACGTAATCATCGTTGCAGTTTATTAGTTTTCTACAAATCAATCGGCGCCCGAAAATTCATACAAAACATAACGAAATTACTCAACTTTCGTCAATCTCTAAAACCCGCCCAGTAGGTTGTCTTAGTTAAATCTATGTATCGATGGATTCATCACAATTTCCCCTATCCAAAACTTTCATTCAATCAAAAATCGGACAAATATTTCTGAAGTTTTAAGTGGTTTTGTAGACCCTTGCAATTGGTCAGTTTTCCAACCAATAAACAGCGTTATTTATTTCACGTGATATGTGTGTGACCTCAATCGCTTTTTAGAGATATTTTGGTATTTTTGTAAACATAATGCTTCAAGCTAACTTCCCCTGTAAACCAAATATGCTATATTTGAACAGTTTATTGTGTAGGACCGTGGGAAAGTGACTGCTAATACGGTCTCACCTAACGTTCAAATCTGAAGCGTAACGGACTTTTACAACATACCAGACATAGGGGTTTGCGCGCGCATCTTGTACAGACAAGAGTTTTCTATATTTTTCTAACTTTTGTTATTCAAATAATTCTAAGTCAAACACTTTTATGAAAAGATAATTTACAAGTATACAGTTCAGTTCTTTAATTTATTCTCTACACTTTGTTATAATAATATTTTATTTTTGGGCACAGCATATATTAGTAAATTAATTATGTTTCTAACTTGGCATACTTTTGATAGCAGACTTGTAGTAAGAACATAAAATCTTGTGTTTTCAAAATAAGAAATTTGAAAATGTTAAATGTTTTTATACAGTTCTATTTAGAACTAAATTACGAAACTTTTTTACATTTATGGAAAAAATTACAAAAAATGTTTACTACTTTTTATGTAGACTTAAAGTTGAACTTTTATTTTTCGTAACTGAACATTTTTTGTTTCTTGAGCTAATAACTTTCTAAATTTTACATCTATAATTTGTTTACTGGCATATACAATTTCTTTGAACCTTTCTCTACAAAAAAGCTATGGAACACTTTTGGATTGGGGTTAATTTACTATTTTTGGCGAATTTTTGAATAAATGCTTGCACACGCCAAAAAATCCATTTTCGTTAAAGCTGCCGGTTCTAGGGTTAATAAACGAAATACATCAAATTAAATGTACATAAGACTACATTTTAGGCACAAGAAAGGTTAAATAAAATACGTACATTTAAAACACATTCTAATTATTTATTTACTAAACAAGTACTAATTTGTAAAACAGTATTTTATTTCAACAAAACTAAGAAGAATCTAACGTGCTGTTAAATACAGGTTCTGTAGAAAACCGTATGGTTAAATCTGGTCTGGCCATTTGAAGCTCAAACACAAAAATTTGATTAACCATCTGAAGGTAACATGCCGGCAAGTACAGAGAGAACTGAGGTCCAATAGACCAATAGCGTCCTAAGTTTTTTCCATTAACAAACAATATACCCTGCACAAAAATTCACCAAAATATAATTCTTTCTAGAGTTAAAGTTGTTCTAATATAGGACATACAAGAAATAGTCATCTATATATTAAAAAGTCCTGCTTTTTATTCACTCACTTCCTAAAGTTAAATACTTAACCGATTTTGATGATTCTTTTTTTATTTAAAAGATAATTTCAAGTTCTAAGTCACTGTAATGCTAAATTTTTTATTTTCACTTTTATTTTATTTACATTCCGAGTTTTAAAATTGCATCAGTATGCACAAATAAATTAATAGGAAATAATTGGTTCTAAACAGCTGATAACCTAATTGAGTTAAAAAAATAGTACATTATGATACAACGTGTGATCTAAATTTGTTATTAGGCCTGGCTGTGAGGCTTTCAGCACAGCTTGATAAAACCCGGCTGGAGGCTACACAACCGTCCTGCCTGCATATAGCTTATTAGCGAATTTCAGTAGGAAAGATGAGCTATTGCAAACATTGCAGTGGCTCTTATAGTGAGAATTATAGTAAATTACGTTTATGGGGGCCATTAAAAATTTTATATGTGTTTGCACTCTAACAGCCACATTTTATGTACGATGGTTTTCTAAGCCACTTGAACAAGTTCGTTAGCAAGAAAATCAAACAACCAGAAGCACATATTTTGACCGGAAGAAAAACATTTTTCATATTTTTCGTACTAAAAAAAAACTTTTTTCTAAAAAACTTTTTTTCGAGTTTTATGTACGAAAATAAATATAGGTAATTATTCTGCACATTTGTTTTACATGACCTTATAGACTGCCTGGTTCCCAGAAAATCTATCAAAATGTAAAATACCATACAAAGCGAGTTTGTCCGCACCGAACAAAGCAAAGCAGTAAATAATCCGAGGCCACAATGTCGAGGTGTAAACTAAGCAAAACAAGTGTTTCTGCTGCGTCAAACGAAGCAGCATGTGAGCCAGGGCTGGAGGCTGAGGTACAAATTTTACTAATATATTTCGTACACGCAGGCAGGTATGTAGAAAACTTCCTTCATGAGTAGAACAATTTCCGAAATATTTGAAACCGTGATACATACAATAAATTTAATTTTGGAAATTCGCCCAACTCTCGTCAGTGGTTCAGCCGCAAGATCGAATTATTTGTTACTGTACTGAGTGCTGAGGAGTAACAAAAACACGTCATTTATCTTGGGGGTAAAAGCTAGATAAATGGGACCACTGCTTGAATGGTGTGTTATGTTAGTGTCTCTTGTGCTCAGTGCTGTATTGTTGCAGTTGTTTTGTTTTTGTTCGGTTTTGATCAACCCTTATCAGTATTGCCCAATATTATTTCGTTCCTCTCAAAAGAGCATGTAATACTAGAGTGTTAAGAAGAAAATTTTTTTTAGATTGTGTTACGTGTGTTGATTAGTGATTGTTAACTTCAAACGTGTTTCAACGACAATGTCGCCATCCTCAGTGATGCACAGGCTACAGTAACCAAACTATAACTCAGGTAAAATAAAACGTGAACACAAAATCTCACAACAAATTCGTTTACTAAGTTCATACGTTTTGAGGATGGAGACATTGTCGTTGACGTTTGTAGTTAGTAAACGTATTTGTTGTGAGATTTAGTGTTCAGGTTTTATTTTATCTAGTTACATTCTCACAAGTCAAGCTCAATAGTTATTTATTAGTGATTGTTGTTGTAAAAAAAGTATGTGTGTTCCGGCTTTTTCAATATTTAGTTTTTATATTCTAACGTGTCAAACAAACCAAGTAGACCTGAGTGTACGAAACATGGGAAAGAAAAAAAAATCATGTGTGTAAAATGTAAAACAAAAACGACTACAAGTCAAAGCAAAAAGTACAGCAAAATAGGGTTTGTCAATAAACAACTGGTGTGCGACCACAAAAAATTGATAATAAATTTGTTTTAGCACTAGAAATCAAGAGCTGATGAGTCAAAAAATAAAAAAGCTGTTTTATGGTGTTTTGGGAGGAGTAGAAGATCGTTTTTTAATAAAATCGAGTGGAGTATCATTTTCCATGCATTTTTTTTTTTGCTGATTCAAATGACAGCATTAGAAAGCTGATTTTTTTTAACATCCTGCTATTTTGCACTTTAAGGCTAATG
Organism: Philaenus spumarius; assembly: GCA_018207615.1. Taxonomy (NCBI): domain Eukaryota; kingdom Metazoa; phylum Arthropoda; class Insecta; order Hemiptera; family Aphrophoridae; genus Philaenus; species Philaenus spumarius. The sequence continues at coordinate 313,705 of JAGFPH010000391.1, read as the reverse complement.
AAGACAGGACCTACAGTTTTACGTGAATCCGAACCACAGCCAATGATGTCTGTTAAGAAACCATTTAGAAAATTATTCAGGGTCAATGGGAATTGAACCCGGAACTTTTTCATTGATGGTTGCCATGTAGGTTAATACAACTAACAATCAAATATTTCATGACAATGAAATAATAATTTCATATGTCTGTGTAAACAAATAATTAGCTACAATTTAGCATACCCTAATAACTTACAAACAGGACAAAAATAAAATTACCATTCTTGAACAAAATGATTGTCCTAAAATGGGTGAATTGTTAGCATTTTCTTCCTCTGAACTAAACTAAAATAAAATACTTCTGCAATAACCCTGGCTAAAAAAAACAAATTATGTAAGTAGCATTAATATTTCATTTCATTGTAAAGACAGATCTCGAGGGTTAAAATTAAATAACAAACGAAATCATATCCAGAGTATTATATCAGGAGTTACATTAAAATAAATCAAAAATAAATAAATAATCATTCATTAATAAATAATTGTATTGGGATTGGTTTATTAGGATTGACTGAAAAGAGGGTTTAAAACACCTCATAAGTAATCGAAATCAGTCACCAAATCAACTTAATATCATTCAAATAAATCTATAAATAATATAATACATTTTGTAATATCAGATTTTATTATGTACTAGTAACTAAAAGAAATTTCAGATTAAATAATTAAAATAAGATACATAGATTCAAGGTTAGGAAAGCAGGAGATTTAATGATTAGCACCGCCCTTATTAAGCGGATGTAATCTTTCATTGTAAAAGATTTATAACTGTTAGAACTGTAAACTTAAGTAACATTTAATGATATCAAATTGAAATTTAGATGTATTTAAAAGTTGTACAAAATAATTATTGTAGGAACTGTTTCTAGACATTTTCAGAATATATTTAACAATTTAGTGAAAACGTCTCTGTGCTTATTTCTACCCACTTCTTAGGAGTACGTCACATGCCAAGCTAAAATTTGATCCGTAAGAAGGATCTGGTGGAGCCCCCAAAACTTTCAAAGTGACTTTACAAAACCTTACATAACTTCACAGTAGTCTTAATTAAAATACAAAACCTTACATGATAGAGTCGCCCATTTACATAAGCCTTACACACTGTACATGCATATCATTTTTAATCAACAAATAATTAAGAGAAATCTGAAATATAGTTAGTAATATTATATTGTTTTTAAAACCCGTAACACGCAAAATTTCTAAAACAAAAATGTTAAAACCAATTACCAAACAAACCCGCAATATTTATAAAATAAAACCATAAAATAACAAATCTATTGATATTGTAGAATTTGTTGCAGAAAATAATATTGATTCTTATTTAATAATAAGTGACCTAAATATTAGTTTAAGTTTAACGATTTTACACTGGTAAAACTTGAACTTTTAAGTTGCCAAGTAAGAAAAAGAGAAGTAGCAATGATTATGTATGTTTAGACTCTATTCCGGAATTAATAAAATAGTCAACCTTGTAGAGAACTGGGTTTATATGTGAGCCAACATGTAATCATTCTTAACTAAAAGGAACAAATTGATTGTATAATATATGTGAAATATAATGTAAAGGTTTACATACCTTTCCCCAACCTCGCATATCGATAAAAGTATCTAAAATTTTAGTTACATTCTTCCGTAACTTGAGTAGTCCAAAATATAACGCAGGTGGCGAGATATTTGCCTTGACTTGAGAATCAATGTCCATCAACATATTTGCCAAGTTCAACATATCTTGAGGGAATGCAAAATGAGACCAGTTCAATTGAGGTATTCCACTTACAGTCACGTTTGATAAAATCCCCTGAAATATTATAATTCTGTAAGATAATCTCTATTATTGTAGAATGGTACGGGCTATACGAAATGGTCATGTATTTTTTTTTAAATCTGTTAAATAAATTCGATTACTATTTTTAGTGTTGTAGACAACTACGGTACTATGGTACAAATTCCTAAACAAAAATTGTATTTTTGTTAAATACCACTGATGCATTTGGAACTAGAAAAAATTAAATCATTTTGTTTATCGGTAAGAAAATGTATTTTGTCTTTGTAAATTTACTATAACATAAATAGTTTTTGAAAAATACTCTATTACAAAAATTTATTGTAAACTGCCGTTATTTTGAAAATATACTAAATAAGCGGTTATCAACCAAAACCCGGGCAGAAATAAAAACAAAATACTGAACTGCACGGAAATAATTGAATGGTCAAGTGGATAAAGGTGGTAATTTACATTTTTTGTGTGACAAGTTGAACGATCATTAAAATAAAGTAGATATATACCTGGTGTTGTTACTTATCACGGATGACACAGTGATGCTGATGATGGTTTTCAAGCACCTGATGGGTATAGTATAGCACAAAAATTACAGTACATATGTTGTTGTTTTTTAGATTGCCCTAAGATTTGTTGATAAATGCAGTGGAATCAACGCAGGCTGTCTATTAAATAGATGGTGAGATATCGCTACTCTAAAAATATTTGGTGGATGCAAAAAAAAAACAACAAAAAATTACTGAGTTTTCTTGAATGAGTACTTCATATTCATATACTACAAACTATGAAGTACAGTATACTGAATATTGATGTACTGTAATCCTAAACAATGTAATTTAAACTTTAATAAAAACATAAGTGTAGCATACCTGTAATTGCAATACAAAATACTGTAATATTAGATGTTCATGGCTTAACCAAAAAATTGTTATTCAAAATGTGTTTCCTCCTTTTTGTTCGATTAACCGGGGTTTTACTGTACTTGAAAAATATCTCTATGAATAAAAGAGATCATGTGCATGTACATGTCCTTGTGTAAATATGAATTTGCATTTGCTATGCACTCCCAGTTCATTTGATGCAAGGCAGAACTAACAATGAAAAACCTAATTCTAGTGCTTGTGTTTAAGGGGTGGAAATAGAATAAACATTTAATTCACCGATTCCACTTTCCATGAAACTAGAGAGCTACAATTTGACACTTGTTATTTCTAAGAGATTTGTAGGAAAGAAGACCCGCATGGATTTTGATTATTTGTGCCCCTAATAGGTGAAATGAGGTAATTACTCCAACAAAATGAATAATAATAATTTGACCACGCAGCTGAACCGCTGACGTGAGTTGAGCAAATTTTCAAAATTAAGTTTATAGGCCTATGTTTTAGGGTTTCAACCAACAATTTGGGAAATAGGTCCATTCACGAAGGTGCGGAATAGCTGCAAAATGATTCGCACGCCATTTCACATATTGAGATTATCTTCAATACACAATGCATTTCGTGCTTCGCACGCCAACCCCACGGTAGAATCCACCACACGGCTTTGAACCGGGTACTTCTATGGTATTTTATGTTTTGATCGATTTTGGGGGAACCAAGCGAGCTATAAGGTCATGTAAAGAAACAAATTGTGCAGAATAACATCCTACATTTATATTTGTAGAAAAAACTCAAAAACAAATTCATTCTCATAGGAAAAATCTCAAAAATTGTTACTTCCAATCAAAAAACATGCTTCCGATTTTTGGATTTTTTTTGTTAACCAACTCGTCCGAGCGACGTAGACAACCAACATGTGTACCAAATTTGAACCAAATCGGACTTAAAATGCGGCCGCTAGAATGCGAACACATATATATATATTTACACTTTTTTATCATTATTGCGTCTATACAAAAAGCAGTCGTGTTGCGTCCACCAGTAATAGTGGAGTAAATGATATTATTACTATAGTATATATGGGTTATTATAAGTGAAAATCATGGTTCTTACTTTAGTTTTTTATATATACGTCACAATAAAAAGTGAATGTAAAAGTTTAAATCTCTATCATTGTTGAATCCGTTCAAAACCCCATCATTATTGCGTCTACTGTATATAATTAACCAAACTCATGTACTATTGCTTCTATGCAGGTATATCACTAACCAAAACCAGCTACAGTGGCGTCCTGCGACGTTGCCGTTTATTTATACCTGATTCTACCCTAACCATATCCTTTCGGCAGTCCTTGGTAACCAATTTCCTTTATGATGTACAGAAGTAAACTTCGTAGTTTGGGTCTATTTCGAAAATGACATCATACATATTTTTCAACAGTAAACTGTAGCTCTTTATTCACGTTTGACGAAGCCTGCTTATAGCGTCAAACTTCGTGGTGTGGTTCGATTTTATTTAGCAAAGGAACTATAGAAGTACATAAATTATTATTTAGTGTTTCAATCAGTAATCCTTAAATAGCACGCAATTCATGTTTAACGAAGTTTGCGTATAGCGGCAGAATGGTAGCCTATGGTTAGGATTTATTTTGAAAAGAGGCTAGGCCCTAAATACACGATTTGTTATTTAATGTTTATAAATTTAATCATAGCATTACTTTATATTTTTATTTTTTATTTTAAAGTTCTTGCTTACAGCGGCATATTCCGATGTATGGATCGTACTTAATTTACAAAGTGAATTCGCCTTATGTAAAAAGCTTTTTATGTATTGTTTCATTGATATAATATGTAAACCCTTTATAATGTCATCCAGAATGTTGTGTTAAAGGCATCCAATTAAAACTATTTAATGGAATATAAATCAATATTCTATACTTTTCTGTCTTTATATGTTATTTTTGAAGTGTAAACTTCTTTAGGCGCGTTGGGCACTTTTTGCATCGTCACCGTCAACGCACGGACGCACTTTGTTTAAGGCTCCATCGCATCTCCGAAATTATTTAAAGCTGTGATATGGCTTTTATACAATGCTCGTCAATTACTACAAACAATTAACACATTTTTCGTAAAGAATTGTAATTCGACAATTCCTGAACAATAGGCGAATCGCGCGTCATCACTTAAACGGTGTCCAAAGAAAAGACTGCGAGCAGTAAACGCAAAACTAAGGTTCAGTATTTATAAATATGTAAAGCTCTATCTATCGGATCTCCACAATTATTTAAGGCTCCGTCTCATATCCACAATTATTTAAGACTCGATCGCATCTACGCAAATATTGAAGAGTACGTCGCATCTCCGCAATTATTTAAGACACAGTCGCATATCCGCAATTATTTAAGTTTCCGTCGATCCTCCGCAATTGTTTAAGGCTCCATCGCATCTCCGCAATTATTTAAGACTCTATCTTATCTCCACACTTAGTTAAGGCTCCGTCGCATCTCCGCAAATATTTAATATTTAAGGCTATATTACATCATTAATACATAGATTTAAAAAAAAAAAACTTCTTCATAACCTGAAAATAAAGTTAACTATATGAAGCTAAAAAGTTTTCACTTCTGACGGCAGTCCCACGTCTGTCTGTTATTTTTTATTGGCAGTATTTTGTTGACAAAATTTACTTTATGTAGAATTTGTTGTCAATGAAATGTTAGGCATTAACTTTAGGTAGATATGCACGGCAATATATCAACCTGAATTATTAATTTACTAGATAACACAGAATTTGTTCTTATAATATAGTGTTAACAATTTACAAATATGGGCGTTAAATGAAAAAGTTGACTTCTGTGGACTACAGAATAACAGGTAAGCAAGACTTCTTAGAACCCTTGACAGCAGACCGTCATAAATCTTCAAAGTCAAACAATTCTTTCCAAATATACCCTCCACTTTAGTTTAACAACACCCTCTACCACATTCACTAAACAATTAACAATAAAAAAAGATAAGTTGTAATAATGAATGAATTATAAATTCATTTGGCGCATTAGGCTTAAATTTCACAACCGAGTTTTTCCGTATATTATATCCAGTAACACAGCGTAATTTGCACATACTTACGGGTTTGATATTTATCTATAGAATATAATACATAGTCTATTTATTTTCAAACAGTTCAAGTTTGCCAAACGATGCGGCAAGTAAAACTAGATGAATTATTACAATAGTTGACAATATCGACCACAATATCAGTTTATATATTAGTGTATTTCATCAAAAGAAAAAATAATATCTTCATCACTGTGCAAACGTAACCAAAATAAAGTCACGGCATTACTATCGATGACGCGGTAAGTCAAGTTTTGCAAGTACTGTATCTCAAATTATATTACAACCTAAGATACCGTTTATTTTTGCTTAAATTTCAGGGCGAAAGTTTACATTAAGAACACCTAGCCATATTGCGGCAGAAGTAGTGACGTATTCGCAAGAAAATGCCTACGTAATTGTAATTTTCAATTCTATTTCTAAAGGTCAAAAAATGTAACTTACAGAATTAAATGTAATTAATTATGAATAGAAAATAAAACACTTTAAACTTAAACTCAAATCACATCTTGTTAACTCAGACGTATCTTTTTAATTAAATCGGACTGCGCATGCGAACGTTAATAAACACGATTACCGGACTCTCCTATTTCTACAACTTAGCATTACGTTATAAAATACATGCATAACATAAAGGTGCTTACAAAATTGCACGCTGCGCTGCACGCGCGCCACTCTTGTGCATTGAATTTGTCATATTTGTACGAGGCGCGAGGTACGCTCGCAGTGAACCATCTGCTGACGGGTTTATCAACGAACACTTTGAATATTCGCCGTTCATATTTGAACGGTAGAGTGAAATCTTGGTTGTTTTTAGAGCGCATGAGATTATTGTTTTTCAAGATATTAATTTTCCAGTGATTAAATATAGATTTTTCTGAAACGAATTTAATAAAATAAATAGATTCCAACAACAACCAAATTATTCTTTTGGATCCTCTGCATAAGGATTATTTTTTTTTTTTTAATATGAAAGCAGATGCTGGCGAGAAATATCCGCCGAGATGGATGTATCTGCGGACCAGTGTACAAATAAAATAATATCTTTGCTGTCTTCTTACTAACGGGAGAAGAGCAAGTTGAAAAAGCAGCCTTCCACAACAGGAAAACGAAAGTTATGAATTAACTAAGATAATATGTAAATCTCTTTTAATTGTAAAAATTATTAAATTAGTTAACCCTGGTAGTGGCAAAACTGGCCTTGTCAATTCACGCGGATTTATTTTGCGTTTTGCAAGCATTTTTTTTTCAAAAATTCACTAAATGTATTAATTAGTAAATTTATCCCAATCCAAAAAAAGTGTTCAGTAGCTTTTTTTATAGAAAAAGGTCCAAAGAGTTCTTATATGCAACTAGCAAATTTATTGATGTACAATTTTAAAAGTTATTAGCAGCTCAGGAAGCAAAAAATTTCCAGTATTGGAACAAAATCCCACTTTAGGCCTACATAAAACGAAGTAATTTTTGTTTGTTTTAAATATTCAAAAGTTTTGATAATTTATTTTTAAACAGAGTGTATACAAATATATGCCAATTTTAAAAAAAATCTGAAAACACCAGTTTATAATTATGTTCCTAATACAAGACAGCTAAACAATTTGTCTATTTGTGAAATATTATTCACAAATTAATGTTTACAACTTCACTGCAAAATGTATACTCAATGTTCGTGGGTTATCTATGGTTCGCCGGAGGTTTGTTGAAATCAACAATTCCAACGAAACAATGAAGAGCAATTTAACTTACCCTCCTTAACAGGAACACACAATTTTCACTTTATAAAATTATATAATACATAAATAATTAATGTTTACCGTACTTTACATCAAACTACAAACTACAAAAATTCGATATACATCAATGTTCACGATTCGATACATTGAATCAATCTGAAGCGTATAATAATGCTTCAAATGTATTCGTTGTATGGATATATTTTGAATAGATGCAAATTTAAAAAGCCTGAAGTTCTAACTTACAGTAGGCCTATCTAGTCTCAGTATGTTTCCACTTTGTATAAGTTGGTAACATCAATTAAATTGGTTTGTATAACAGAATTTCAAGCATACAAAAATAGCCTGAAGTTTAAACATGTATAGTTTAGTCTTTAGTCACAGTATGTTTAACAGCACTCAATAGTACAAAATATTGTCGTTTGCAAACATATCAGGTGGGTAAACAGTAAGTAAATTTTCGCAAACTCAGCACAAGAAAACATTAATTGGTATCAAACATTCAAAAACAACGTAATCTTAACCGGAGTGATACCATTTCTTCATGATGCCTAAAATGGAACCAAATCTGAGAAAATGCACTGATATTTATATTTTTAGGCCTATCTGTATTTTTTTAGGAGTGTTTTGATGAAATGGTTCAAGTTTAAGTAAATGCATCCCTCTTCTAAAAGTTGCTTAATTGAATTACTATTAGGCCTACTTATTTCTTAATGAAATAGAATGTAAAATATCTGACAGTAAGAGTTTTCTGAAATCGTAGTAAGGAATTTTTTGGAAATGTATAAATAAATATTTGTTTGGCATACAATATAATGGTTGTGCTCCAAAAAAAATTAATGATTGAAATTAAATTCTAACCAACAAAATGTTGTTAATAATATACGAAATACTAAACAAATATATATTTTCTTGTATTAAAGATGGAACACATTTTCAAAAATTCGTTGGTACCAATTTAGTTCATTTCTAGTATTTTCTATGCCTGCATGTATGCGTGGTAAGTGGGAAGTAAGTTTAATCTACTGTATTTTATAGTGTCGTTTCTCTAATATTTGCATTATTAACTTGCGTTGGGAATATAGATAAATTTGACGTAAAACTATGGTAGGCCTAAAGTCTTTTCTTTCTTTGTTATAGCTTGCCTAATTCAGTTAAGCTATAGGAAGTATTTTAATTTATGTAAATCTTTTTTATTGTTATCAGTTAGTCTTATTCTGCTTGGAGTCGTTGGATAGGGACTTATACCATATAAAATAAAAAATCATATAATTTAATAATGTCCTTTTTTAATTAATACTATGCTAAATGTAAATTAATCTGATATAACTTCATAATAATAAAAGCACATTTAAAAACAGCTTGTAGAAGTTTTACCATTTTTACAACAATTATTATTCGTCTCAATAATAATTAAAATAATCTTAATTTGTTTAAACTGAAATGGTCTCTACATTATCCCATCCCTACATGAATATTGGTATTTCGTCAGTATTTGAAGAGAAATCGATCTGTATACCATAGGAAGCCTTTTCAGAAAGGGAACAATTTTGCATTGTTGCAGATTGCAATGCATGGTAATACAAATACCCAAGGGTAAGTTATTTAGGATTAAATAAGCCTTTATAAACAGAGCACTGACCTATATAAGGTACAATTTTTATTTCAACCTTTTATAAAATTGTTTTTGTTGCAGTAAATTTCTATTAATGATCATTTGTTGCTACTAATAAGTTTTCTCAATTAGATGTTACAAAAAGTTGATCTGATACATATTACAATTATATTGTTCATACTATCATAAGACAATGCAACAATACCATATGAAGACCCTACAGCAGAGATGTCAACTTTTCTACTTTCCCTTAAACCTTTTGTTCAAGCAGTGATGTTAGAACGCCCGACTAAGTCAACTATACAAAATGGACCTTCTTTTGAAACTAAAGTCATTACAACGATTTGGTTAAGAATATCATCCCAATCCTTTTTACCTGCGGTTTTTAAGGGTTTTCTATTTGCTTACAGGTAAATCACACTTTTAATATTGGTTAGGTTTAAAGTTAGAATTTATGTAAAATCTTTACTAGTGGGATGAATTTAAGGTTGAAATATGGTGGCATCAAATGATTTAACTATTTATGTGGATTATGAATTATTCGTTTTAAAAATTATTGTTACAATTGTATAACATTATATTCTATTAAATTTGTCATAACTCCCTTTGACTTTGAGTAACTGCCGAGTGCCTCTTAATAATAAAATAGTATTATTTGAACATAATCTGGTATAATGTAGTTAGTAAATTTATTGCACAGTTCCTCATTATTTTAAATTGTAATGAATAATTTCACCATTTCTTTGATCGATATCCGGGTTTATTATTCATATTTGGTCATTTATATTTAGGGACAGTTAAATCTGTTGCATTTAATATATGTCTAATATTATTTTTTTTTTTTAATTTTGAACATTTTTGTTTAAAGTGACATTGTTTGAAATGGTATATCATTAGGCCTACCAATGTAAACAATTGCGTTTTCTGAAAATAAATCCATTAATCGAGGGTGAATAAAAATACAAAAACCAAAATCGTATAATTTTAGAGCCACTATCTTGAAACGGAACCAAGTAAGGTACATTTATTTCAAATTTTTAATTTTAAAACACTAAAAATTATGCATAACTTGATACAAAGTGAGGTAATTCATCAGTAACAAATAAGGTATAGTTATTCAACGATAAATCGAATTATTATTATCTTTGATTCATAACTAATTATGTTATTGATACTTTGATTCATTCAGATATTTTAAATACATACTAAATGATTGAATTTGAAAACAAATACTTAAGTTTGGATATAAATGTACTAAAAACTTACCTTCATTAGCAACGCGAAAATTTCTATGAAGGTAAACGGAATTTGGAAATTAATATCACAAATTCTTCACTAAGAAAAGTTTATTAAAACAGTTCAGACACTTATTTGTTAACTTTTAGCGTTATAAAAATACTTTTTTTATATCTTATTGTTTGTGTACATATATTGTTTTATTTATGACTACATTTTTTTGTTTTATTCCAAATTTATTCTATATTCAGGATGTTCAGAAAAAGGGTTGTAAGAATTCAGGGAGTGATTCACCACATCAAAATAAGATGAAAAGTTCCAACAAACATAGGTCCAAAAATGCTCCATTTTATGTCTAGCCACCATTTCTTTTTACAAAATAATTTATATCTAGAAAAATGTTTGACTGATTGAGTTTAAACTAGGCTTGAGGTTTAACCTAACTTTTTTTTTTAAATGTACGGATTTTTAGTAATTTCGGTTTGAAGTTTCCAAACAGCTGTCATTTTGAAACGCATGATTGGATATAATCTCTTATTTTTCTTGAGATAGATCTTTGTTAGGTTAAACTTCATGCAGTCTCATCAGTCAAACATTTCTCTAGAAATGAATTATTTTGTAAAACAACAAAATTTCTACTGCATAGAAAACGGAGCATTTTCAACGCAGTTCAAAAGGGGCCTTGTATCCATTACGCTTATGAATGTAATTATAAAATGAGCTTCAATTAGATTTCAAGCTGTCGACGTTATTAAGGGTGTGCAATACAACTCGAGTCAAAGCATTGAATCCAATGAGCGGAGCCAACCTTGAGATGGCTGGTTATGATATTGCAATGGTGTTTTACTGCTATCAAAAGAATCGGCTGACAATCATGTTGATCGTCATGCTTATAAGCAAATAGCTTTAGTAAAAATATATAATTTAAATTTTGGGTGACCTACGAATTATAATTTAGATTTTCATGACAATTTCATGCGAATTACAAAAGATTATCTTCAAAATTCTCGATGAATTATAAATTATGTTGAAGGGGACTCTATGGGACTGTTCCATCCTGGTGTTGCACACCCTTAAAAAATATTTTAAATCAAGCAAATATCTTTGTTTTCTCAGGAAAAAAACATAATTTATTAGCTGGAAACTTTAAAAAAATGCATAATGGCCTTGTTTTTATAGTATCTAAGTCTCAAAACAAATAAAAATACATTTATTTTTGCTATATGTTATGAAATACATACAATTACAAACCCAGATAGTTTTCTAAAACGAAAAAATATTACTTCAATAAATT
>JAGFPH010000391.1:243511-276385 GCA_018207615.1 Philaenus spumarius | reverse complement strand
ATTATGTTGAAGTATACAGAGACATTAAAAAAATATGTTGAAGTATAGATAGATAGATAGATAGATATAGCCTTTATTTCTGGGCGAAGTTAGGACCATCAGGTCCTCTCTTCCACTTAACCCATGTACATTTGGTAAACAAAAACAAGAACAATAAAACTTAAGCCTAAAACAAAACAAATAATATTGATTTAACTAAAGACAAAAGAACTTTGCATCAAACAAAAATACATACTAATTTGGATAATAATATTAAAAATAAGAAATAAAATCCTTAACTAATAAAGATTACTAAAAATATAACCTAATTATAAACACTTAAATATATAACAACATATAAGAATTTAAATATATTTATTAACAAGAAAATACATTCACACTCACATTCATACATATCATACAATTTAAATAAACAAATTCCTTTCCTACACACCCCGAGCGAAGATCAGTCCACGTCCAAACCATTTAAGAAATGCAGTTTTAGTGATTTTGAAAATTGAGCACGGCTATGTATGGTTTTAAGGGGATCTGGTAACGAATTCCACAAGCGACATGCCGTTACGGTAAAAGATTTATTATACATTACAGTTCTGTGCTTGGGAATTATTAGCATTGTCGACCCCTTTCTTGTACTTTTTGTACTTATATCTGAGGCAAATACAAACTTATTTGCCAAGTAAGTCGGCACTCTAGTCTGTAGGACAGCATGCAATGTAGTTAAAATATGAAAAGATCTAAATTCATCAAGTTTTAAAAGATGTAATTGTTTATAATATGGACTGACATGATCATCACGTTTTAGATCAAAAATAAATCGTATACAATAATTTTGAGCGCGTTGGAGTTTATTAGCCAATTCCACAGTCATGTCACTTACTACAGTGTCACAGTAGGCAAAGTAAGGCAAAATTAATGATTTAACTAAGAGTATTCTAATATGTAATGGCAAAAAGTCTTTCATTTTTTTTAAAGAATGAATACCTGCAAACACTTTATTGCACGTCTCAGTTACATAATCGGTCCAGTTTAGTCTGTCGTTGATTGTCAGTCCCAGATTTCTAACACTCTTACGATATTCTAATATTTCACCTTCAATTTTAAGTTTTGAGAGATTGTCCAAGTCTATTGTGTTCAACAGTCGGGAGTAGCCTATAATAATAGGTTGCGTCTTTGATCTGTTGAGTCGTAAGTCATGCTCTTCAGCCCATAGGCAAATACTTTTGATGTCATATGTCATATGCTCAACTGCACTGCCAATGTCATTAACTTTAAAATGTAGATATATCTGCAGATCATCAGCGTACAAGTGAAGCATACAGTATTTTAGTCTAGTACTAATGTCGTCAATATATATACTAAATAATAAAGGACCTAAAACGGATCCCTGTGGAACTCCGCGAGTCACAGCCTCCCAAGCAGACATTTCTTCACCATCACAAACACGCTGCCTCCTTCCAGACAAATACGATTTGACCCAAGTTATGGCTTGGTGTGATAGTCCAATTTTTTCCAGTTTTAGAAACAATAGAGAATGGTTAACACAGTCAAAAGCTTTAGAGAAATCGAATAAAGTTAATATTGTAGCCTCTCTACGGTCCATTGCTAATCGAATGTCATCAGATACACATATAAGTGCTGTCGCAGTGCTATTACCAGTCCGAAAGCCCGACTGAAATGGACTAAGAAGATTATTATCTTCTAAGTATTCCGTCAACTGCTGATGGACTATTCGCTCTAAACATTTGGACAGGGATGGTAGTATACTTATAGGCCTAAAATCCGATGGACCTGAAGGTTCAGATATTTTGTTAATAGGGCGGACCAAAGCACATTTCCACAAATTTGGAAATGTGCTGTTTTCTAAAGATGCATTACACAGTTTGGTAATAACAGGTAAAATTGTGACTATAGTGCTCTTTATAAACTTAATAGAAATGCCGTCAGCACCTACAGCATTACTACTCTGCCTACGAATAGCTTTCACAATATCTGAGCTCTGGACCGTGGAGAAGTTGAAGCTACTGGTTACATCTGGGATAAGTTGCAATTTAGATATTAAATTGTTTACTGTTTTTGTACTTGAAGGTAGAGGTGCTACGAAATACTGATTCAATTCATCTAAAGGTATAGATAAAGGTTTAGGAACGTGGACTTTTCCAATACCCAAACCCTTAACACCACGCCATAATAATGATGATGATTTACTAGAATTGAATAGCAAATGAGAATATCTTATTTTAGAATTCCTAATTTCCTGTTTTACTCTATTTCTAAAACAACGATACTGTCGTTTATCATTTAAATCGTTAGATTTCTTTGATTTGCGATAGTACTTATCACGAAGGTTCATTAGCTGCCGTATATGACACGAAATCCAAGGCGCTGGGTGTTTCGTTACTCGCTTTTTTACAATTGGGGTATGTTTGTCATATATCTCTAGTAGATGTTTATTAAACGCTCCAACCATTTCATCAAGACTGTTAAGGCTTTGTATTTCATCCCATGATTTGCTTTTAACATCAGCCATAAAGGCTTCATAGTTAAAGTGTTTGTGGCTTCTGTACAAAATAAATTTAGGCGGGGGCTTTAAACACTTAATATTATAAACGCAATAAATGAGATCATGCGAAGAGAGACCCGGTGCAGCAATCTGTCCATGGTGGACAACTCTCATTGGATCACTAATAGCAATAATGTCTAGAAGTGTAGCAGAAGTATTCGTGAAGTGAGTCGCATTGAGAGGTAATAATGTCATATTACAAGAGTGAAACATGTCAGTCAAGTATGTTGAGTCAAATGTTTTAGGTCCCAGTAAGTCAGTGTTGAAGTCGCCTGCAACAATAACATGACTGTATGACGGCATTAGACCCACCAGAACACTCTCAAAGTCCGATAAATATCCAATTTTGGGAGGGCGGTAACATAATCCAAGGAGGATTTTAGTAGTGGACAATTTGACTTCAACAAACATATACTCCGGCTTAGCTGTTCCTTTAAATTCAGAGCTAGTAAGTAATTTTGCTTTAATTGAAGATTTAATGTAAATTGCCACGCCTCCTCCATTTTTGTGCAAACGTTCACAGCGATAAAGCGTATAATCGGGCATTTCAACTTCAGAGGATCGAATAGTAGGCTTAAGCCAAGACTCAGAAACCATTATAGCATTAAAATTTTGATTTTGAAAAATTTCACGAAATTCATCAATGTGACCCCTTATTGACTGAGCATTGACATGTGCAAACTTAAAAAGGTTGGGAAACCGAGAAATACGTCGAGAAAGTGTCTGGTGGGTATTATATTTAACTTTAACCGGCTCAATCACACTACTATCACTCATGGTAAGGACTAATGTATATCTCCCCACCCGAAGCTTGCATAGGATTAATACATAAAACACTAACTAACAAACACACAACCATACATACATATCTAAAAATAACCAAAAATCCTCTAATCAACTGAAAGCATATAAGTTCAAAACGAGAAATACAAGTATACAGAGACATTAAAAAAATATGTTGAAGTATACAGAGACATTAAAAAAATATGTTGAAGTATACAGAGACATTAAAAAAATATGTTAAAGTATACAGAGACATTAAAAAAATATGTTGAAATATACAGAGACATTAAAAAAATATGTTAACACTTAAAAGAAGAGAAAAATCATTTGATTCATTCAAATTGTAATACAAAAGCCTGAAAATACGTCATATTTCCAATACTTTTACAACACAAAAAAATGCTACCAAAATGTATTCAGACTTCTACTTGGTTTTCTTTGTGCTTCGAGATATGTTTGAAAGCGATGGAATGCAGTTTCAGCGTGAATTGCAAGCCCCGATTTATAAACTGGGCATTTGCCCAGAGCATCAGTATTTGAGTTCCGCAAAGGTTTGAGGAGCGAAAAAAATAGAACACAATAATTTTAGGGTTGGGAAAAATAAGTTTAACTTACGCTAATGATTAGATTTTCGTTTGAAGCTAGTGCATAAAGACGTGTAATACCTCCGCGCTTCCATAAAAGACGCACATAATCTGTTGTAGGTTGATTGACCTCATTTATAAGGTGAGGGGGAGGTGAAGGGGTAGGGTGGTTAGGGTACTATTTTGAAGGGTGTTTAGAATTTAAAAATAATAATAATAATGTATGTCTTTGTTTTTGAAAACCTTTGCATAAAACAAATTTGTTTGACAAAATTATTGATTTTGTTGTTTCTATTTGTTGTAAAAAATTAAATTTGTTACCATAGAGTACTGCTGTGGACAGAGTCAAGGGTAAATGTTAGTTTACACTAATAGGCGAGGAAATTGAGCACTGGACCTACGATAATTTTAACAGTAAGAGATCGAGATGCGTTTTTATGTATTCGATTCAGGAAGCCGCGAGGAAAGTTTGTGACCCCATGCGATCGGTGAGAAATCAATATTGCATCAGTTCATTTTTTAGAAGTGCATTCAATGAGGTGATTATAGAAAAATGTATAACTCGGTCAATAATTTGAGAAATGATCCCAATTTTGGTACTTGGGGGGAGGGGGGTTTGGGATTGCTGAACGCAAATATAATATCGGCGATGACCCTTGGAGCACCTGGGACCCAGGGCGGGTGATATCCACGTCGTCTCCTGGAATTTTCTAGAAATACGCCACTAAATTGATTGAAACTCGTTACCTGGGGGTTTTGACGATTATATAGATGATAAAAATGAGCGAACGGACAACAAAGTGAATGATTGAATACTTATATGAACACCATTAAATATAAAATGTTTATTAAAGAACTCAAGGCTTTTTTCCTTTCTTATATACATCACATATTATATCGTCACATAAATAAATAAGATTATAAAAAAGATGTATAAACTCGTTACTCTAGGATGTTTGGGGTCACTGAATCCTTGGACCTCAGGTACTTCGAGGGTTATCGCCAATATTATTTTTGTGTTCAGCGACCCCAAAAACCCCTGAGTACCGAAATTGGGTCCATTTCTGTCATTATTGACCGAGTTATAATATTGATTTCTCATTGAAAGCATGGGGTCACAAACTTTCCTGGCGGCTTCCTGAATCAAATGCGAAAAACCGCATCTTGATCCGTCTTGTTGCTAAAATTATCGTAGGTTTGGCCTATTTGTGTGCTTTATTTCCTCGCCGATAACTAATTGCAGTGTACTTAAAAATATTAGGCCTAAAACCAAATACTTTGAAAATAGACTTAAAACTCGATTAACAATGTTCAGTAACTCTAGTTTTATTAAAGTTATAGGTATAACAGTCGCATCAAACTGCAAAAAACATTTATTAAATAAGAAAAAATACAAACAACCTGTGCCTTTATAAAACCTTAGTATTTAGTCGCATAATGTGCCATTTTAAAACTGATAATAAATAAGTTTGAATCTGTAAAATTTAATGATATTTGGGGTGAACTGAAAAAGGAGGGGGCGGTTGAATGTTATCTACCCAGAGCGCAGGGCCTGGGTTCAGGGATTGTAGCTTGTCGATATTTCGTATTGAATATCTGTGAATACATTCTTTAAAGAATAAATAACTGAAATATCACACTTTAGTATTGTGCAAGCATAGTAGAGTAACACTAATAATCAGGTTAGTTTATACATTACCTCATTCACATAAACATTGGCTCTATCGTGCAGCTCAGTTACTTGAAGTGCTTCTGGAGTGGTACCTTGGAGTAGAGTTTGATAAAGTATGAAGCCTGCACCTTGATTAAACTTCTCAAAATATTCCGGGTACTTTGAATAAACAGATCTATTCTGAGCTAACGTGAACAAAGAAACCAGCGGAACTAGTTTTAATTCTCCATAGTCCGCTTTTGGTGATGGTTTGGGCATCGGAGAGGGAGGGTGTGGCATGTACTGGAACAAATTAAGGTTGGCCTTTATTTATCTAAGATTCACACAGGTTGGCGGAAAAGTAAGTTGCACTCTCAACTAACCTTGTAATAATTAAAACTGTATAGACTTTTTGACTATTTTAGGTTTTTGTATGGGTTTAATTAGTAAACTTGAACCAAATTTAAAAAAATTCTCACTATCAATAAATATGCCGGTAATGAATATTTAAAAAAGTTATTTCACCACTTTTTGATTTTTAGATATTTAATTTTGAGAAAAAAGTGCGTGAGATTTTTGCGTGATAGAAGTGAAACTTCTTAGGTTCTAGAAACAGTTGATTTTACTTATTTCTCTCTTTTCATTATAATCGGTTTTGAGATTAGAAATCATTTAATATGTATGTATTTACAATCTTCTTTGTTAATTTATTCTTGACAACTAGGAAACAAATTAGGCCTAAAAACTAGCACTATCTTGAACTCTTGGTCTAAATTATTGCTATTTTATCATAAAAGTTTGAACTTTAAAATAATTAAGATGTTTTATTATTATTAGAATTAAGTCGACTACCCGGTTAAAGTCGATTTATATAAATAAGTAGACCTATGATATGAAAATGGATTTACAACAAATGGTTTTATTAAATTATAATACAAATGAGTACTGTCTTTACAAATTGAATGTTTTAAAAAAAATCTCGGGTTCAATGTTTATAAATTCTGTCTGGCTAGCAATCTCTGTCATATTTGTAATACAATTCAAGTAAATAATACATGAATAAAATTCTTAATTAAAAAAACAAAAATAATTCTTAATTCCGGTACTAAAAAACAAAAATAAAACAATTAACGATTATTTCTATACTTAGGCCTAATGAATGATTCTTATGCGATGATTGATGTATAATCACAATTTTGGAACTTAAGTTAACTTTTATTTAAAATAAAATAGCCTATGGTCGGAATTTGTGATTGAGGAAGGGAATGAATATTAGGTCAGTTGAAATTTTGGAGGTTTCAATTTGAAAGAGAGCTTGAAGATCTATGAAGTAATGAAAGTTAATAAACTTAAGTTAATAAATTTACTACATTGGAGTTGCAAATAGGTGGTTTTGGACCTTAATGAATTACACAGATAGACACTATGAGTGTATAAATAATTGTATTTGGGTGGTATTATTGTCTTCATAGACCCTTAGTTTAGGCTTCATGCTTGTAAGCAAAGCCAATTGGCATAAGCCAATAAAGCCGTAAAAGGCATAGAAGAAAAAATAACCCCCTTAGTAATTAGGTAGTTTTTTTTTTATAAAAGCTCTGTAGATAATTGGTATTGTTTCTTGACAGTCTGCTTTGTGTCCTTGGGCGGTTGTGCTTTTGTACAATGGTTCTGCTAGCTCTAGGATTTTTGCTGTAAACATTGTAATAGTCAACAAGTGAAAAGTCCACCAGAATGAATTGAAAATAAAAAAAAAAAAAAACAATCTTGTTAAAAAAGCGACGATATGTTAATGTGCTAACAAGTCCTATTTTCAGTTATATCTCAAATACCGTATTTTTTAGAACTAATCATTAAAAAAATTTCAATTGTTTTCAATTTCACTTAACCGCAGAAAAAGACCAACTGAATCATAAGAAGGAAAATTCACCCGTAATACAGTAGGGATGCCATAAAATTTAAAAAGTTTTACAGACTCTCCCAATTTTCCTATAATCAATTGTTTCTTAACAAAAAACAAAAAAAAAAAACTACAATGAAAACAAAATTGTAGCTGTAATTAATTATTGCATAATTTGGTTTATTTTAAAGCTATACAACTACTGAGCGATAGATAATGAAAGTTTAAACTAACTGTTGTGTTTATTTATTCTTATAGTACAGTAGAACCTCTTTAATCCGAACTAATTAGAACCGGGGAGGGGTTCGGACTATTGAATCGTTCGGATTACATAACATATTGTGCTTTTCACATAACTTAACAGCTAAAACCTGGCTAAAATGGATCATAAGTGTTACAGAAAAATGAGAAATAGCCTAATTTGCAATTTAAAACATTGTTTATGGAATTAAAATAGTAAACATACAGTATATTTATGGTAAACATAATATGAAAAATATTAGGCCTACATTAGAAAATATTCAAATTATTATTTTAAATTTCACACCTATGCGTTCGGATTAGTGGACATTCGGATTACAGGGTTTTGGATTAAAGAGGTTCTACTGTACTATATCTAAAATGTTTACCTAACACACAAATAGCAGTTTTATCTTACTTGAGCCAACACCTTTGCGATCGCAAAGTAACTATCAGTAGGATCTCCAGCTTCATTGATTGGAGCGACATTATGATAGGATGTTATGACGGGGGCGAACTTTTTTCCATTATTTGCACCTAGAAAAATTAAAGTGCTTATAAAAAATTTATACAGATTTAGTCAAAAAAAACCAATCGAGAAAGTGATGAATTGAAATAAACTATATTATTTAGTTTGGAATGTTTGGCTTAGTATGATTCACTTTTGATCTCAGCTGAAGGGTGCGAATAAATGTGCCAAACTCAATGAGCGGAGTCATCCTTGATAATGCTGGAATATCATATTGTGTTGCAAAGATACTCGAATGTAACTAGAATATCACTTCTTTAACCCTCCAAGTGCTGACTATTTTGCTCTTTTGCGCTGTAGGTTTTTTTGGTTCCATGCATGCTTATTAACTAAAATCATTATAAAATATTCACTAACAGTAAAGTAAGACTTATTATACATAATTTTAATCACAATAACATGCTCTTTACAGTAAATTGCTTTAATAGGCTTACCTTATAATTTCTATCCTGTTTTTTGTTGACCAAAGTAGAAATTTAAAAAAAGTTTTGTTTTTTCTAAAACCACTCACTCAAAATATAAGTCACTGTAAAAATTCCAATATAGCCAAAAGTTGCACAATTTTATGGTGAATAGAAATATACATAACACTAATACTTTGCTATAAAAAAAAACTTTTTGTCTATAACAGAAAACAACTTCGTTTTTTATAAAAAAATGGGTTTCTGCACAAAGAAGAAAAACTTGCCTCTAAAGATATAAAAGTACTGTCTAGGCCCAATATTTATGGTTTTAATTTGTTATAAAGGAATAACACACACATTATACACAATACAAAAAAAAAATATTTACAGTTCAAAGTCTCTAAAAGTCATTATTTTCAAACGCACCTCTAATAGGGCTTAAATTGCTAAGTTCACTCATAATTATTACTTCAAAAATGAATAATCTTTTACAAAAACAAATAAAAATAATCTGATCTAAACTAAAGCTAAAAATGAATAACAACTAGCGGATAAACAAACAAAATCCGAGTTCCAAGCAAGCAAAGTCGAACATTATCAATTCTTAATTAAGAACTGGAAATTAAAAAACAATATCCATTTCTTGCCATCACATCAACCTCTCACAAAGGGTCATATGGGCAAGTACAAGTTGACCAAATTTCATAAACGGTTTAAATTTGGTTTGAGGAGCGCGACACACAAAAGTGTGGGCAAGTGGCGCAAGGAATGCCGAAACAGTTAAAAAATCAGCGGCACAGGAGCAGCGAGGGGGTTGTGCGTGGCAGCGTGTTAGCTAATATTTTGTTGTAAACAGATGTAAAATGCCCCTTTTAACATAAATAACATTATAATGTTATAACAACAAAATTGTTTAGGCCAACCTAAAAACTTTGACTTTATTTTCCCACATGTCAAGTTTTGGCAGATAGATATTGCCTTTCTTCTTAGTAGGGCAGTATATAATTTTTGTAAAAATTTCCTTCATGGAATCTAATGACAATGAAAGGAAAAATTATAAACAAATTTTCCTGAACTAGCACAAGGGTAACAACCACAGTACCGAAGGTACTTTCTTTGAAATCTACCAAATTACATAATTTTGTGTCAGTATT
Organism: Philaenus spumarius; assembly: GCA_018207615.1. Lineage (NCBI taxonomy): Eukaryota > Metazoa > Arthropoda > Insecta > Hemiptera > Aphrophoridae > Philaenus > Philaenus spumarius. Next base: position 266,583 of record JAGFPH010000391.1, on the reverse strand, counting down.
TGTAAGTCTAATAACACACCTGAGGTAAATCCAAAATTGGTCCCGCCAACAAACATATAAAAATTGAGAGAAGCATTTATGTTTAGTATGTGTTTAAGCGTCTTGATAATTTTGTTATTGGATACATTCTTTGTCTTTTCTCCCCAGTGGGTCAACGAACCAGTGTAGTATTCAGAATTTACAAAAGGACCATTTTCTTGAACTTTTCTCAGAACTGAAAAAGCTTCTGTCACATTTGCACCTGTAATAAAATTAAGATACACTATTAAAACAAAAGTTATATAGTTTAATTTCTATTTGTAGGATGTTTTGTGGTCATGTATAAAGTTGATTTATTATATTTGTAAGAAATGTTTCCCAAATTCCATAGTGAATAATTAAAAGATCTATAAATTTACTACCTATTGCTTTTTTCACAAATCAAAGAAGACTTTACGTTATGTAATAATTTTATAAACATACAAAACAACATCATTGTATCCTATAGTTTTTCAACTTCAAAAAACTTGAATTTCTCTAAAGTTATTGTTTTGAGTCTTTATTGTTTGAGTTGCATGAAAAATATAGAAAAATGATTAAAAAGAATAAAATGTAAAAGTTATGAAATTTAAACATATTAGAGGCATTTTCTGAGGGCAGTTAGTCTACAATAAGTAGAAATGAATGAAAGATAATTGGCATGGCCTAAACATTGTTACACAGGGTGGCACAGAGAAATGGGAAAATATGAAATAATTAGACAAAATAAAGGAAACTTACAAACCTTTATTTGATGCTCAAAATATGTTCTGCAAACGGGAAAATTTCATTTGGCATCACTTTTTAAAAATTACCTCAGTTAAGTGCTGTCCATTTTGCCATACTTATTCAGAAAGTCGATTCTGAAGATTTAGCACAGCGCAGGTCAATGTGTTCTCCTGGATGTTGGTGAAGTTTTTTTCAATCTGAGTCTTGATCTGGGCAAGGTTTGTTGGTCTAGTCCAGTACACAACGTTCTTCAGGCGTTCCCATAAAAAGTAGTCACAGACTGAGATTTTTTGGCCACTTTCACAAAAGCTTTATTCATAAGCTCTGCCACATCATATTCCGTGATCTTTGTGTGACCTGTCGATGTCAGATAAAAATCACATTCTCTGTAGAACGCATTCTTTAGCGGACTAAAAAATGTAAGGTCCAGGGGTTGAAGTCTGTGTGATGTGTGGGGTGGCAGTGACACCAAGTGAATAAAGTTTTTTTTGTAAAACTCATAGACATCAATTGACACGTGGCTCCCATGATTGTCTAAAGCTAGTAACACAGGATCACTCTCAGTTGGATGAACATGTTTCTTAAAGTGAGTAAGCCACTTCATAAAAATACTGCCATTGCTCCATCCATTAGGAGAGTTGGTGTAAACAGCACCGATCGGTCCATTCTTTTCAAAGGTGGAGGGAAATTACCAGAAGCGCTCATTGCAAAAATAACTGTGATTGTTCTTCCACGCTCCCCAGAAGTCACAGCTCCTATTTGTTTTACACCTTTGGGCCCATAAATCTTAGGACATTTTTTCTGGACGGTGCTTATTCCAGTTTCATTCTGGTTATACACTCTATGGACAGGAAAAGTATGCTTCTGCATAATTGTTTCAAGGTTTTTATAAAAAAGCTGTACTTCTTCTTTGTCAAAACCAGCAATTCTGTTAGACTAGTGGCTTGAGGTTTATGAAGACTTATACTGGGGTGTCTTTTTAAAAAACCGTAGAGCCAGTCTTTACCGGCTAGACCTTTTTCTCCATTAAACTTGTTAGTAATGTTATGTTCCTGTGCATAATTAAAAACCAAGTGACGCAATTGCTTCTGGGATACGCCATACAACAGTTTACAAAGTTTAAGGATGTATTCCATCAAATCGTGTTCAACTTCTTCTGAGAATACAGCTTTTCTCCCTCACAGAGGGTGCTTCAGTTTATCTTGGGACAATTGTTTCCTTAGAGTGGATTCGGGAATACCAAAACTCCTCCCGACTTCCCTAATGTTTCTTGATGGCTGCTAAAGCATTTATATGAACGTTTCTACACTGTATGTATTCAGAAACTGTATGTATTTCTATCAGTTTTTTTATGTATTTCTTCGGCATCTTTGAACAAGAACGTAAAAAGAAGCATAAATAGGGTTCCTTACCATATAACTGTTTGAGGTGTAATTGTGCGCACCAATGCCCGATTGTGCTTAGACCATTGTTTTGCCTTACAACTATTAAATCAAAGACGGAAGTGCAAAAAAGAAATGAAATACTTAGTAAAATAGAATAACATAACCTTTAAAATCCAATATTAACAAATATAGATCAACAAAATATAAATAATATACATAGTCCTACGGTTTAAAAAATACAATTAACTGAAAGTTAAAAAATAAATTAAAGTTAAAAAATATTACCAATAATAAATACAGTACTATCTATTGCTAAAGGTTCCTATCCAGTCCTAAGTAAAGAAAACAATGACGAGTTAGGAATAGGCCCTTTATCTGCATTTAATAACATATCATTGTCAGCCTGAAAAATGGAAATGCTTTCCAAGCTGTTCAATAACTTGTTTGAAGTCACTTCTTTTTTTAAACTAACATTGGATATTTCCAAGTTATGGCTTGTTTCAAGAATGTGCTCCGCAACGCTAGATTTTTCAGGTCTATTGTACTTAATGTGTGATATGTGTTCTTTAAATCTCGTCATAATTTTTCTCTTTGTTTGGCCTAGATAAACCCTTTCACAAGTGTCACATTTTATTTCATAAATTCCAGGCTTTTCCAACATCGAAATTTTGTCCTTAGGATTACCTAACAGTTGTCTAAGGTTATTATGACTTTTGTAAGCAATCCTAAGGTTACATTTCTTAAAAATGGACTCCAGGCCTTTAGTAAGTATGGAATCAAAAGGTAAACTAACATACTTCAATTTTTCTTTTCCTTCCAGTTGGAGTGTCGTGGAATTTATTCTAACATTTTTTAGCTTCTGTTTCCTTAACAATTTATCAATAATTTTAGGATCAAAACCATTGAACTGAGCTATATTTTTAATAACATTCAATTCATTGTAAAAACGTTTCGGTGTAAGGGGGATCTGAATTGCTCTATTTATCATACAGTTAAAAGTAGAAAGTTTATTATGTTTATGTTTATAACTATGATTTGAGTTGCTTAATATGTACCTATGATTATTTGAGGGTTTCCTATATATATCAAATTCTATCTGTTGTTTATTTCTAATACATAAAATATCTAAAAATGGCAAGCTTTGGTTTAATTCAGTTTCATGAGTAAACCTAATAGAATTGTGTTTGCCATTTAATTGATTCACAAATTATTGAACACTGGATTTTTTGAGGTCAAAAATGTCATCCACATACCTCAGCCATATTCTAGGAAAGTACTCAAGATCATTGCTTAACTCTTCCTCAAACTTACTCATGAAAAGGTTTGCTATAAAAGGAGACAAACAATTGCCATCAAACAAAGCTGTACCATCAAGCTGTTGATAAAAAACATTATTAAATTGGAAATAATTTTGATTCATGCAAACCTCGGTTAATTTTACATACTCATAAATTTTCCGAGGTTCTACCTGATTTTTGTGCAGAAATTCTCTCAAATAAGCCATAGGGTAATGTATTAAACATAACTTACAATTTAGTTGTTTAGTTATTGCTTTATGGTTCGGGGTTTTTATTCAAATCAGTGTGAATAGTCTATTGTTCGTAGCTATTTCACTACGGTCATTTCGGCTATTCAGCCATTTTAAAATATGTATAGAAATCATATTAAAACGTGTGTCGGAATGAGTCCGACAGGGGAGCGCAACGGCAAATTAGCGATGTTGGACTAAGTTCGCCTATGGAGCTATAAAGAAAGGTTAAAATAAAATAAATTTAAATTACACGCATGGTCGGTGACCGTCCTCGATAAGGCTTGACCGTCAACTCAATGTCCTAGTTTGTGTTAAGTTTAAGTGTTTATGTAATAGCTAATATGTACAATTGATAATGACTGATAAATAGTCGAAACGCGTCATGTAAAAAAGAAGAAACTACAAGATATATCATTAAAAAGGATTGTTGAACATCATCGCTATAAAAGAAAAAAGGGAATTATAACTAAAATATTGGTATTATTAACAATGCAGTATTGCTACAGGGATAAATATGGAATATTTTTTCTTCTCGATATTTTAATCACTTTCCATTTGTGAGGGATTTTTAATGTTTACAAAACATTGATCAGTAAGCATGCAAAGTTTTGGTCATCAATTTTGTTCATATTTATAGCCTATAAAAAGTAATTAGCAAAGTACAGTTAAATTTTTTAAAAATCTTTCTTCAGGCAAAAATAATAATTTACTTTGAAATATACTTTTATAAACTTTTGTTTTATTATTCAGGCTGTTCATTTCAGATAATTTAATATTAATTATGATATAGCTTTGTTTTTATGCTGACTAACAACAGTAATGACTCTGTAAATAGTTATAGACTACATACAAAATAAAATAGTTCATTTTGTATGAACACATTTAATCAATGAGTTGTATGATTGTTTCCCAAGATCATTGATAATGATTCCCAATGATCACGGTTGCTCCAAAGATCATTCATCTGGCATTGATTACGATACTTATTTAATAAATATATTGTAAGTGCTGGAGCGTTAATAAGAATATATACCGTAGGCCCTAAGAAATTGAATTTAGTCTTCCTTAACATTAATCTCTATTGCACTACCTTTCAAGGACTAGCAAGATGCTGGTACATAACTGTTACAAAAGTTTAAGAAATAATATTCTTTTAAACAAAAGATTATAAAAATCCAACCTTTCAACAAAAATTGTGATAGTATATTGTGTATGCAACACAAATGCATAACATTTTTTCATTGTATGTTAAAGGCTATGAACAATGCAAGAAGGCCTAGCTACTCATATTTAAGTATCCCTTACCTGGACCGAAGTCAATGGTAGCCAGAACATTTGCAATTTTTCCACAAGAAAGTTTCATCCAATAACCGTCTGTTGTAAATAAAACAGCATTATTTTGCACATAAGACATGAAAATATTGCTCAGCCAAGTGGTGTAGTTTTTGTCACAAGCCCAGTAGCTTGCATACTCGTTTTCAACCTGAAATCAAACAGTTTTAAAATGGATTTGAAATTTACTGAATAAGATTGTACTAATAATATAATTTGTTTTTATTTTCACTAAATAGATGAACAAATATTTTATAAGTAAAAGTTTTATTACATGCATCGGTTTTACGTCAATAGGTAGAAAGATAGACAGATGGAAAGATATATACATATTGGAACCAATCATAATTCGTTTAGGATCCTCTAATTTGCAAAATACAAATTTTTTTTAACAAAGTAACAATTTTAATTACCTCAATATTTTGATAATATTCAATCAACAGTCATGTCAAATGTACATTCTAATAATTCTAAAACAAAAAAGGAAAACAACACAAACATGCACTTGGTAGCCTAACCTATAAACTTCATCCTAAGAATTTATTTATATACAAAACAACTTTACTATGACAAAGAAAGTAGGTTGTAACTTTTGAGTTATTTTTAGCAAATTGTCAGTTTAAATTACCTATATTTATTAAAATTACCCTTGGAATGTTTGTTTATTGATATTTGTACAGGATATTACTTCTAAATGGAGCATCTACTTCACTGTGATGGGTGCCTCATTAGGGTGCAACTTCTCTTGCCAGAGTGAACTACTTATGCTCGCCGTATAGCTTTTGAATGGCATGAAGCTTGAATACCTAAAAATAAGTTGTCAAGGTAGTGGAGTTAAATACCCGATATTTAAGATTCATACGTTGTGTCTTATGTTCAATTATAATTCAAGAATGAAAGTACCTGAGTATTATTATGATGATGTATAACAGCTGGTACATTTAAATTTAACGCCATGAACACAGTAAGGGTGACTATATCTAGCATCCTAAAGAGCATGTTTTTGATCTTCAGCAATGTGGAAGAAAGAAAAAAACATACAAAAAAATTACACTTTTTGACAAACAAATCAATTACTGGAACCTGTAAGTTCCATTTTGGAAACTATAAAACCAAACAATTTCGGTCGAGATTAGTAGCAAAAAGCAAAACATTTCACAACTAAAAATTTATTGACTTTTTGAGCAAGTCATGGTACCTGTGTAGTTTCACAGATCCTTAAACACTTATAAAAGAGATGACCTCCATGGTTAGTCTGGAGGAAATCAAACAAGAATTATCATCAAAATCTTTTACTGATGTTATTCGAATCATGAGCACAGGGAACGACCAAAACAAAAAGTAACACCTGCTTTCTTGGTCTTGAATTTTAACACACCTAACATCCTAGAAGACCTAGGGCTTACAGTTAAACCTTATGTGCCTAATTCTTGTTGATGTTTTAAATGTCAGAATTTCGGACACATGAGTACAAGACCAGTGATATGGGTGACATTGTGGTTCTTAAAAAATATGTATTTCTAATGTAAGTGCAAAATAGGCCTAATTAAAGTTCTTCTTTAAAGAAGGTATAAATTATAGTCTGTATACAGTAACTTGGCGCCTGTACCCTTGTCTACCTGCTACAGACCCTTCCCGTCCCCTCTCACTCCCTTTCTCACACATATGTTTCAATAATAAGTCACCTACTGGGTTAACCACTGCACTATTTTACTTTTTTTTGTGGCTCATAATTTCAAATTTTTGTAAGTATATTTATAAAGTTCGGAAAGAAATAAGAAAAATGATACCAAACACGACGTCATTACGTTTATAAAATCCATTTATGTTACCACATGTTTATTCATTACTTTAGCCTTATTTAATTTTGTTAGGAAATTAAATATAAACAACAGAATTAATTGTTTAGCATGTATTATTTATTTCATAAAATTTTCTAACTTGAAACTTTTTCAGTGACACGTAATAGTTGTTTTCAATCAGCGGGAAGAGGTTTCCACTAGCCGCCGCCATGCATCGTTACTCTACAAATAAAAAGTTGTACTGTAATACTCACCACGTATAATTCAAATTCAATTGACTTATTAATGATTTTTTTTTTTATGAATTAATATGGAATGAGTTTATCACATTATAAAGTAAATGTAATTTTGTTTTAAGACTCGTTAGGTAAAAATATTATGTGAAATAAACTAATTATAAAAATAACAATTTTTACTTATAACAAGACACGTTAAAATTAAATTTTGAAACAAAACAAAATTGTAAAAGTGAACATTTTAGATGTATTATCATTTTTATTTTTTAAACTGAGTGTTTTGGTTCCTGAGAAAAATGTACCTTAAACATCCCATTTAACATGTAAGTAATGAATAAACATGTGGTAATATAAATGGATTTTACAAACGTAATGACGTCGTGTTTGGTATCATTTTTCTTATTTCTTTCCGAACTTTATAAATATCTTACAAAAGTTTGAAATTGTGAGTCACAAAAAAAGTAAAATAGTGTAGTGATTAACCCAGTAGGTGACTTATTATTGAAACAGATGTGTGAGAAAGGGAGTGAGTGGGGATGGGAAGGGTCTGTAGCAGGTAGCCAAGGGTACAGACGCCAAGTTACTGTATACAGACTATAATGTTCTTTTTTTATGGCACATTGTATTTTACGTTAATACTTGAGCTATAAGTAAAGAACATGATTTAAATGATACAAACCTGAACCATGATTATTGGCCCTCCATTTCCATAAAGTAGTGGTTGTATCCTGGGCATAAGTTCAGATAGCCAACGTTGTACATAATGGGCGTGAGCTGAAACAAACATTTTATGATTTTTAAACCTTCATACAGATTATTCTCTTCTTAAAAGGCAATATTTTACAGTGGGTCGAATATTAAAAAAAAAAACGAATTCACAACTCACTTTACTTGCTTAGTAACTTGGTGATGGGCTTATAATTTATTTATTATTATAACGTCTCAATAATAATATGTATAAATCATAAAATTAAATAATACCCCCTAGCTGAGATTTTTAACAAAATTTACTTTTTGGTTCCAATGCATTTAGGTGCACATTTTGATTGTCTAAATACAATATTTATGACAAAAATCCTAGAGATAGCACCACCATTGCAAAAAAACAAATCCGCATAAATACACAAAGCAGACTGCCAAGAAACAATACCTTATAACTTCAGAGCTTTTATAAAAACATTTCCGAACTACTAGGTCTATACAAAAATATAATGCCTAACTACAATTATTTACAGGCTAATCTGAAATTTGTTAAGATCCAATACTAACTCGATAAAAAACCTATACCGCCTAACTAACATAATAAATTTATTGACTTAGATTTCTTTTCTTTGATAGTAAAAAAGTGTCCAAAATGTTTCAAAGTAAAAATAGCATACATTAAATACATATATTATGTACGTACAGTACTAGAAAATAAGTGGTTTTTGCCCCTTATGTAAAGTTACTGAAAGGCGGTTATTGTTAGCTAAGCGACAATATGTTATTTACATACGGTAATTACTTTCAAACTGTGTAAATTAAAACTACTTACTTTTATCGCTAGTTCTTAGTTTTATCAATGGATCTTTTTGAAGCAACCACCACGGATATCCACCCTGAAAAACAAAATTTATTTTAATTAAGTATTTTGTACATTCAAATAGATTGAGATGGGTGGTGCATATATATAAATACTCATCCAAAATACTAATATTAAAGAGGTAAAGTTTGTTTTTTGTTTGTTTGTATGTAGGGGGGTAATCTCTGGAACTACTGAACCGATTGAAAAAATAGTTTTACTAATAATAAGCTACACTATGCCGAGTAACATAGGCTATAATTAATTTAGATAAAAACATTTTTTTATTTCAATATTTGTAAATTTAGTAGGAAAAATTCCTAGGTTAGGCCTAGGTTCATAAATCAACACATATGTATTCACATTTATTACCATAGCAACCAATTGAATAAAATAACAGATAACAGCTGTTTGCTTTAGTATTTCCATTAACAGCTAATTTCAAACTTTGTATTTCTAACTTTTAGGTTAGGTTTTTATTAAAGTGTAGACCTGAGCCTTAATGGTTCTTTTCACCTTTATTATAACTGATGCTGTTATAAAACATACGAAATAATTTGATTTGAACATTTAACATTATTTACCGTCTTAGCTTTGGGGTTATTATTAATCCTACACCTTTATTATAAAGAAACATAACATGATTATGTGTATAGAAGGTTCCAACAGGGTTGGCGTACGGAGCACGCATGGGTTTCCCCTAGTCCAAAATGTAGGTACAGTTTATGCAACACACTTAGGTAGGATAAAGAACTAGAGGGCGACACAAAGATTTAATTATCAGGTCAAATTTTAACCTTGTATTCAGGAATATTAACAAATATTATTTGCAACATATACTTTCTTCTTTTTTTCACATCTTAGTTAAATCACACTACCTTAGATTTTTGTTTGATTACTAATGGATTGGATAAATTAGTTAACACTATACATGTTAACACTAATAGCACGTCAATTGGATTTGAGCCTTACCCCTGTAGCCAATATTGTGTGCATTAACCCATTCATGGGCTGGTGTAACATAAATTCATAATTTAAAAAGATAAAGCATTCTAAACTTAAGGTTTTGCTATTTAAATGATAAAATGCTTTAACATCAAATATTATTTATTTGCAGTTGTAGTCACAAATAGAAGCTTGATAATAATAATTTAAAAAATTGTTTGAAAAAAATGTTTTTATAATAACAAAATTCATGCAACATTATAGTACCGTAAATTTTGTATAAATTCCTAGTACTTCTAGAAAAGTATGGTAAAAATAACACTTTCGGAAAGTAAACGAAGAAAAGATATGAAGGTAAAAGTAAATAAGTTCTAACTTTGGCTAACATTTACCTAACTAAACTTTATATTCTTGATTTAAATTTAAACTAAGATATATTTTCGCTCTTTAACAATAAACCAAAGTCTGCTTTTTCAAGGTAAATCTGTTACTTCGCCTAAATGATAACCAGCAACCTAGGGTCGACCCTCTGTGCTGCGGGAGCAACAATGCGCTCTCCCTTGCAGCCTCGTGTGCAGCTTCCTATGTGTGTATGCGTACCGCAGTCAAACACCATTCTACTGGCACTGGGGATGGCTTCTGACATTAAGGTTAAGGATTATATATTGTAAAAGTATAAAGAAAGAATTAGAGAAATAGCCAGTGGAAGTAGGGGGTGCAGTTCCACAGAGCCTATAAGCTAGCCGCCACTGCTAAAACCTCCTCAAAATGATTTGACAATTAGATCAGTTACAATCATAGACAGTATCTTTAAAAACCTTTGATTTATTTCCTGAAATATTTTACCACTTTTCCTCCCTCAGACAAACAATTTAGTTATTAGCTTAAAAAATAATTGTATTTAATCTTACAAAATCTCTCTCAGCACATATGTAAGGCCCAACTCTGAGTATGACTAGTAAATCTTCTTCAGCAGCAAGTTTAATGAAATGTTCTACATCATTTTCACCTTCAAAATTAAATTTTCCAGGTGTCGACTCAATTGAACTCCATTCCACATACCTAAATAAACACTTAGAATTATTTTTTTTAATAAATTTAATATCAGTTGTGTATTTTTGTAATTTAGCTTAACTTTTTATGAGGATAGCCTTATTTTGTGTTTTAGATCATAGAGCTTATTGGTTGAAATATCAACCATAAACAATTTTTGGTAGGGGACACAGACTTCTTTCTCGAAACCAATTTTTAGTTAAAAAAAATATATAAATACCGGTAACTGAAAGATAATTTATTTTTAGGCCTATTGTACATAAAATTATTTCTGATTAAATTATTTTTGATTTCCTTTATTAAAACTTAGTTTTTAAAAGATTAACTATGAAAAAATCAACCACTTAAAAGAAAACTTATTTGGTTAAAAAAATAACAAGAGTTTTTATTAATCATAATATTATTTTATGCAGAATAAATATAAATATTAGGTTAACTACATCAAGAAATTTCTTTGTAAAACTAAATCATCTCCAGTACTACAACAACCATGTAAAAACTAATCTTCAATCCTCAACAATATTATTGAATAAAAATTATTTTCCACTAGAAAAAAGTATTACTATAAACAAAAGAAAAACTAGATATTTAAAATTTATTTAGTACAAATTGCATTGGTTTGACCTCTTATAGAAAGCTTAATCGCTCATGTTCAGTGTTCATGGGATGTGAAGAAATTCTTAAAACTGATATAGCCTACTAAGTTCTTGAGTCTTGTAGTTGACCAAAGTCTCCCTTGGCGACCACATATTGACCATGTTTATAGAAAACTAAACACAGGCCTTTTTATGTTAAGAAGATTGAGTAAAATTTTTTCAAGAAGCACGTGCTTCATGGTTTACTACTCAAATTCCTTTCCATATCTCAGATATGGAGTAGTTGTGTGGAGAGGACAATCAATTGCTTCTAAAAGAGTTTTTAAACTCCAAAAAAAGAAATGAGGATTATTTTTAATTTCAATAGAACTGGCTCATGTACAGAATTTTTAAGAATTAATAAAATACTTACATTAGTTACATTCCATCAATTTGAGTACAATTTTCCGCCAATCCTAGCTTAACCCTTTTATTTGAGTTTGTCGACGCGTTTCGGAGTTCCTCCATTCTCGAGACCTACTTTCAGTATGGAGTAGGTCTCGAGAATGGAGGAAATCAAACTGGTGGAAAATTGTACTCGAACTGATCATTTTATTTCCTAGCAGATATAATTTATATAATAATTACTTACATTCTCTTCGATTTATTTGCTGGAAACTATTCTATTAATGTTTTCAAAAAGTTTTGTTTCTCAGAAAAATTAAGAAATCCATGATTATAATACTAGAGCAAGAGATGACTTTCATGTGACTCCAGTGCATCTTAGGGTGGCTGTGAAGGATCCTTTATTGAATGCTGGAATATTTTTAGTAATATGCCTGACCATATTAAAACTGAATTAAAAAAAAATACTTTAAATAAAAATTGCAGTAGTACCTTATGTGTAGGTGAGGCGCTTAAGTTGTGATCTAAAAGTTAATTAATTTAAAACTGTTGCTGTAAAATTATCATTGTTCATAAAACTATTAATGAAATGTTTCATTTTAAGAATTTTTATAAACATGTCCTTTTACTACTTTGAGTTGTATATTGTGTTAAATACTTCAACCTCGCTAGTGAGGTCAATGAATGTATAAATAAATAAATTTGTATTAGGGTATAAATTCTGTGTTTTGTCCCTCCTGTAAAAACTACTGAAATGTTAGTTACGCTGTATTGTTAGCTAAGTTAGGATATGGGCTTAGAACTTGAGAATAACTGATCCGATTTTCATGCTATTTTTCCTATTTTTGTATTTATAGATACATCTGGGGATGTTTTAGGCTCAGTTTGTTCAGTACTTCCCAATATTGAACAAGATATATATTGGTTCTATGTTGGTTTAATGCAGAATAACTGACATATTTAACAATTTTATTAAAAATGTTTTCAGTGACAACCTATTTGATCAGTAAAAACGTTGTTTGATGTACAGTACTTGAATTGAATTTTTATTGACAATAACTTACCCATCACCAACATAGTCTACATGCTGTAGTTGCAATAGACTTAAAACAATAAATACAACATAAACTTAAACTTATAGAAATAAAATAATTTAATATAATCATAAACACAATGTATAAAAAAATGAAAATAATTGTTTATGTATATAGTTTGATTGCTCAGGGAGTGCGGCTGCCGAAGGGTCGGCCCTACTCACACACACGCAGGTAGAGCCGAGCTTCATCCGCACTCCCTGAGCAATCAAAGTATAAGGTTGTTTTATGAGCATAAGTCATAAAGGTTAATTTTATAAAAACAAAGAAGAAAAACCCAGAACTCAGAATTAAGATGACTGTATTAAACTCTAGTTTGATCAGAAATTTAATTGAAATTGGTTCGGTACTTATGTTGTTACAACTATTTTTACATTGCTAGTTCCACTATTTTAAGAATTGGCCAATAGTGAGCAAATAGCAAGCAAAATACGTAACAATCAATGGAAAGGAAGGGTGGATCCTTTGGCTTGGCTATGATATCTGAAAACTGAAGTATCTTAGTAATTCCCAGCAAGTTCAGATATTTTGCTGTAGGAAAATAAATTTAAAACATTAGAAATTTGTTGGAAAAAATAAAATTTAAATGTCATTATTTGTTCTTTATACAGTAAATCGTACGACATAGCAACTAAAAAAAAAGAGATATTCATGTTCAAGTGTTCTTTTTTAAATGAGTTGTACATGATAATTATGAGATGCCACCAGCAAATATTTTTCAGTTTAACAAATATTCTTATGCAGGTTCTTAAAATATTTGAAACTCTTTGAGTCTTTAAAACACTATTGACTCTTTCCCATGATCAAATTAGATAAAAACTGAAAAGTAGTATAACCTTGTATCATTTTAATTTAATGATTAAATCAAGGCAATTTCTAAAGATAAACATTTTTTTCTTATTTCTATAATATTATTTTCCGATTGATACTAGTATCTATTGTGGTTGAAATTCGACCAATTGTGTTTGTATAGTAACAAAATTCAACTTGTTTTTCACATAATTACAGTAATTGGAATTTATTTGTGTGGAAATTCTTAATTCTTACTTTGACGCTATGAGGACAGGAGTGGAAAGGGCAAAGATGAAGCTTGATGGAATTAATGATAAATATTTAGTAAAAATATGAAATTCCTTAGAAGGAAACAATTCAACTACTAAATGGTAGAATAATTTAATCTATATAAACAAAAATGAAATGGTGTTGGTTGGTAAGAGAACGACTGGACCAATTTGGCTATTTTTAGTTTTAAAATGTTTGTAATTAGGGTTTTATAAAAAGAAAAATTTGAAAAGTTTCCCGGAAAATTTTCAAATTTGGGAAAACTGAACACCCTTTTAATTATGGGATTTTTGTATGCACTCAAGACCATAACTCACGAAAACAGCTTTTCGGATAAAAAGCTTAGCAACACATGTTTATTTACATTCATTAGCATTGCAACTGTATAAGCAAATAATTTATGGTCAGTTTATTGTTTTTTTTTTCAAATCAACAGCTAGAATAGACTGACAAACTAAATGCAAACACAATCAAAAATCAATGAAAAATTCTTAGTTATTATAATTCAATTAAAACATCAGTTGTTCCATATTATAAATAAAACAGTTATTTTGGATAAAAAACATAACTTTAAGTTAGGCCTACAATGAACCCAAAGATGTTTATTTGGCTAATTTAGAATCAGGTAATTATTCTTCACAACTCTATAAGTTTTTCTAGATTAGGTAAAAGCAAACAGAAGATTTACTATAAGTCAAACATCTAGATCCAAATGTCTTAACATAATATGGATGTAGTTAATATAAATATCCGCCTGTTCCCATGTCGGAAAACCATCAGCTTTGTTTGTTTTCACGCCAAACAACAAAACAAAAAATGCTGTGTTTCATAAAGCATTGCAATGAAGGAAATAGTGATGTCACAACAAACCACTCGAATTAAAGCATTTCTTTGTTTTGACTGTTTACTTGATATTCTGACTTAATTAAATTATAACTTAAATTTTGGAACAAAACCGTATGGTTCCAAGTCGATCACATTCCAAGCACATCACACATTTCAATCATTTTAGCGGTGTACTGCCGATAAAATTCTACTTGCAAGTAAAATTTTCAGCTTTCTTCTGAACGAACTCCTCAAATTGAATATCCACTTCCACAATCGTTAATAAATACAATGATCATTCAGAAATACTTTTTTAAAATTTTTACCATTATTTTTCAACAACTTATTATAAATTCACAAAACGATCACAAATAAATAAATTGAAATTTGGACATGACAACGTCTGTTGGGTTAGCTATTAATAAAATATTTCTTAAAAAGCCAGTTTCAATGTGTATGATTTAGCAAATATTTTGGTGGAAAATGTGAGTCAACAAGATGTAAATACAGTACATGTAAATGCTCTCAAAGTTGTCAATTCATTTAGGCATACAATTACATGAATAAAATGAATGTAGAGTTGTGTCAAGCATTTAATTGTAAAATACTTGATGGTTTAGCAATGTTACGTAAAGAGCGTACTGCTTAGTATGAACCAAATTGAAGTTAAAACAATGTAAAAAAAACATTGACTTTTCAAAAATATACAAGGAGTTAAAAAAACAAAACATGTTCACTGTTCATAGTTATATGGCCTACATAAAAAATTGAGTTAAATTTCAAAGTTTGATGTACTTCTGTTTTTCCTGTGTGCAATATTGAAAACGTGTTAATGTACTCTCTATATATAAAAATGAATGGTTATTTTGTTTTTTCTTTGTACTCTAAGGACTCAAAAACTACTCAACTATTTCACTAAAAATTTCAAAATTTACACATAGTAGTATCAGGATTTTTTAGAGAATATGGTCACTACAATCAAAGAAATTCAAATGGGGGACCCCTAAACAATAAAATAACTTTTCCCACAAACTATAAATGTAAATTTGTGTAATTATTCTTAAGCGGCATAAAAACAATTTGCAAGTCTATTAATTAAGTCAACGTAATGATGTGGAACAACTACCCTTAAAATGAAATAAAACAAGCATTGCTGGGTCCACTAGTAATTAAATAAAGATAAGTGATAATTCAATTTGAAAGAAATGAAAACAACGCTCAAGTATTTGTATACATTTTTTAATTTTATCACAGAGAAGGCAAAATGATATTGGATCAAATATCCTTGTGAATGTGAACAAAATGTTTTCATTTATTGTTTGAAACGTTTTATACAGAACAATCATGTGTGTATGAAAAATACAAAGCCATGATCTACAAAAATACATTATTATTTTCATTGCCATATCAACCAACTGCATAAAATATAAAAAAAAAAACAGCAGGACTTAAAAAAAATGTAGGACTTCAATTTTCGTTGTTCAAGTATTAATAAATAAATTAATATTTGAGCATTAACCTAATAGTTGATCTTAAAAGTTACATACTTTTGGTAATTTTTGCTATTAGAGAGAATATAGATAGAATTTTGTTTTTAATTATTCTTAAACCAATCTCCACTTACGTAGAAACAGCATTCAATCCACAAGCTTTCATTTTTTGTAAACGGTCTCTCCAATAATCTCTGGGCACTCGGAAATAATGCATTGATCCAGAAACATAGCGGAATGGTTGACCATCCTTTAGGAATTGGTTGTTATTGTAATCCACTTCAAAAATTCGGCCTGGCCTTGTCACTTGTAACTATAAAGAATCAACACAATTGGGTTGCTAAATTTAAGAAGTTATCAAATTTTATTAAAAATTGAATGTTGCCATACAAGTGTAAGTTTAGTTAAAATTTCATGGTTTAGTTGTAGACACTATATTCATTTAATTTATAAGGAAAACAATTTTGTATGGAAAAATGTGTAAACACAATTATCAAAATATCATTTTATTAATAATTATTTTTCGCAATATTTAATAATATTATCACAATCTTAGGTGACTCAGTATATGGCTTTCTTTATGAATTTATACAATTTACTTATTAAGAGTTATTTAAAATTTTACAAACACAAATTTTTTGTATATATTTCAAATGTTCAAAATAATAACATTTTCTATTTCTAAAAGAGTTCCAAAGTTCTTTCTAAATTAGGTATATACAAATTGTATGAATTCAAAGTTAATTAAGAATTTAAATGTATTTTTTACTGTAGTAATTAGATATTACCTGAAGTTAATCCTTATTTAGGTTAGGTATATTTGAAATGTTATCTATTTCATCTTCCTTACTTTTATCATAGATTATGAATAATAAAATACATAGGTAGAGCTAGGGAGAAAACATTGGTAGCATCGGTGTTTCACACAGCTTTCATCGTTTCCCCAATAGATAACGCCACTATCGTCGAATTTCCAGTGGAACAAAATATTGCATTGGATCAGAGTTCTATTAGGTTATCCAAATACAATGCTTTTATACTACGGAATTTTTTAAATTTTCTTAATCAGTCTTTATTCTTTTCTACTGAATGTTTTGATGTTAAACTTTATATTTCTTATATCTCTGTATACTTATTCATTCAACACCAGGTTTATAGACATATACATTTTTTGTAGCTCTTAAGCCGGAATGACCGCCTTACTGTATAAATTCCATGCTGTATTCCATAAATTCCATGGATTAGTGTATTAATTAACAAAGTAATTATTTTTTACATTCTTTAGTATGTCAATCTAATCCTTTGTTTTTTGTTCTTCTCCTACGACCGCGGTTTCGGGAATTCGCCCATCTTCAGGTACTTCTACAATGACACAATAACACTAACACATAACTACACATAAAAATTTTTACTCCGTATTGGAGATCGTTAAAAGTTTAAAGTTTAAGTATTTTTCTTTATAGCGATGCTCATGTTAGGCCGGTCACTACGCTATTGAAGTTAGTCCTTGTTGTTATCATGCTTTGCCATTAGACGTTGATCCGTACTTTCTGTGCCAATAACAGTGTCAAATATTAAGTTGGATTGAAACGATTGTTGGTCATTTAGCAGATGTTGTGCTTTATTTTTTCTGGCTTTGAAAACATAAACAATCGCCGATATAGCGGTATGGTCGGTTTACCCAAGGTCGGACTAGCGGGATGCTACTGTGTCTGTTTTAATAATTTTTAGTCATAGGCCTACGTTTCTCTTTCATTTATTTTTAATTTATCTTTTCCATAGCTATTAGCATAAACATAGTGCTTTCACCATAAAACGCCGCGAGAGCAACCGGCCGTGAACTTTCTGTTTGGACTTCAAACCTTCTACCAGAAATATGAATTGGTATATTGAGCGTACTGTACAGCAACTCTACAGTTTAGTATGCTTGCAGACATTTACCTACAAAAAGTTAGTTTCCTAATTTCCTGTATACTGTGAAAATACAAGTGTTAAGAATGTACATGAATAAGCTTCGAGATAAGGTAGGTAATGCTGCAACAACTTTTATTTGTTAATCATGTATTAAAAGGTTTATTCTTCCTTAAGTTATCAAAGGCCGTTATATTAATCACACATTTTTATATTTCCTTATTATATTATATTTAATACTAGCTGGGTGAGTCACTACGTAACCACGTGCTAGTGTGGCCGTTCTCGAATGTTCTAGACTGTTCGTTTTCTTGGGAGACTCACCAAGCAACTCGCCTTGTCACTAGCCACTAAGCTTGTCACCTCCGGTGTGGCCTTAGCTTTGGCATTTTATCGTAAGATTAAAGTTTTTAACTATTTTGTCATTGGATAATTGTTTACGTTTATGGTAAATTAGTATAGTACATTTTATAACTGCAAGTAAATTTTTCATTTGAAATTATATCCCGATTGCCTGAATATATTGTGAAACACAAGGTTGGATGTTTCAGGACTAGATTCAAGACGACACAACTTTGGTCCACTTTTGTATTTTCAGAATAATATTACTTTAATTCTTGTCTTAAACTTATTTGAACCACAATTAAAACTAATTTTTAATACAATTAAAACTATAAAAGAAGATGCTGATATGGTATGAACAAGCTACGTATGGCTTCAATACAATCAAATCAATAGTATTCTTAGTTCAAACAAAACCAACAGACAGGCAAGTTGGTAAAAATAAGATTAGGCATAAATACTATAGGTTATGTAATTTATAGGAAATTCATAGCAGTACTAATTAAAACATGTTCATCCAAAGTATTTATGCTTATTTTCCTAGATTTATAAACAAATTTAAAGAATAGAAAAACAACCCATATTTTAGAAACAAGATAAATTAATACTTTATGGAAACATTAAACAATATACTAAACCTAATTAATAATTTGCTACTGAATTTAATTGGTCAATCAACTGAAATGGTCTGGTGTTTACTTTAATTAGGGCTATTGGTTACAGTATCAGGGTGCCTCCTGTGTCGCCTTCTATGTCTAGAATGTCTTCTGCCTCGCTTTCTTCGATGAGCATCACTTAAATCAGAACTCTCTCCGTGATGCCTAGAACGGCTTGTCCTCCTTCTACACCTAGAACGGCTTGTCCTCCGGCTTCAGTAAATTTTGTAGTATTTATACTTACCACCAGAAACCTTTGCAAGACCTTTAATGACGCAATCGTCCACTGCTTTACGAAGTAAAACCCTATCAATTATTTTACCACTCCTGTTAATATAATCCGTAATTTGTTTAAAAGTTGCCCCTTTTGGTTCATTTAGAGCCTTTATAGGAGTTATTTAACACTTCCTATTTACTACTTATGAAAAAATGGGGTAAACAACAGCTCTTTAGCTCATGGGAAATGAAATAATGTATTTATTTTTACTGTAAAAATGCTGTTACCCCCGTTCTCCCATTAGACGTTACAACGGACACAACCCGTTGTAGGTCCTGGATTTTGAATTTGTAATTAAATTTATAAATTTGAATAGTTCGGACTTACCGCGGGCTAAAGCCGCATGTAGGTCACAAGAATCATGTTGACGCGGAAGGGTCGTTATCTGGCTAAGTTAAACTCTTGGACCCTGCCTGTTCGAAAAGGAATAAGGACTTGTAAAAAGTACTTAAAAATTCCTTCGGGAAGCCAAACTCCAGGAATTAAATAAAAAACAAATATCTTCAGGAAATGCATTACGCTAACCGCGGGTGTATTTACTGCAAGATTAGATAATATAAAGTCACAAAGTTATGTAAGGTACAAGCTATTAAAGTATGGGGAGAAATTCAAAATTCCTCTAAATGGGAAAAGAAAAGGTTTTTTAGCCTTTTCATAAGAAGGGCTAAAATAAAGGTAAAATAAGTTTTAGCGAAATTTTGTTAAATAAAAAAGTTAATGTTAATTCACTAAGTTCAAATGATAAAAAAGTAGGTAAAAAAGAAAGTTTTTGAAATTCTAACCAAAACAAATTTTAGTAATGATAAACAAAATGTATAATTAAAAAGAAAAACTTGAAATTTTATGAAAGGAAAAAGGTGATAGAATTTGCACCTTTACAGCAAAATAAAAAGTTAAACTTAAATTTTTATTGACTCAAAACGGTAAATAGTAGGTTGATAACGTAGTTATGTAAAAATAATCCAGTATTTAAAATATGTTTCGGGAGTAAAGTAAAACCCAAGTTTGTAGAAAATCGTTCAACTCCCTAACCCTACAGTAAGACAACCAGAAGTAGAAACAAAGTGAAAATCCGGCTAGTTAACACAAACCAAAAGGACATAAAGAAGAGAAAACAAAAAACCGGTAAAAACAAAAAACAAAGAGTTTTCCGGGAAAAATCGCCACGGAAAAAAATCGCCGCGTGTACGCGAACCAAGAATCGTACGAATGTCACTCGAGTTCGTGTGTAAAGAAGACAACGAGCTGAATTAAAAAATGTCACTCTCAAGAAAATAGGGAAAACCCTGGAGGAGTTACAAAAGAAAAGGATTTTCAATAGCCAAAACTGCATGGAGCGAGATAAGATAGAGGAACGGAAGAAGGGGCTGGCTGGAGATGAGTCGACTGGAGGGGGAGCAGATATACCAACATGCGAAAGTGGGCGTACTCAAAAAACAAAAGGAAAATTACGTAAAACAATGACTAAATCAAGTCTAAAAATAAAGGAAAAATCAATATAAAATTCAAAATAAAAAATGACATAGACTAGGAGTTTAAAATTCTTGAAAAAACGAATTTTAAAAACTTATAGAAATACAGTGATAGAAAGCTTAAGTTGGCATGGAAGTAGTGCCGAAAAAGTCTATATAAACGATTGCTCGGGGAAACTTGAGAGCCTTCATATTTCTGCGATGTAAGTGAACACATTGAGCCTTTTGACTTTCATGATGCTAGTGTACGCATCAAGAGCTGTTACTTGTTTTTTATAAAATACTATAGTATGCAAAAAGCTAAGTATTTTCTTCGTTAACCTAATAATTTGTATAACAAGTGTGAAGATACGTCATTGCGATATTAATCTGGAATGCAGCAATAGACACAACTATAATCTACAAGAACGTCAGTGGCAACTTAGTCATTACAAAGTTGGCCTAACTTGGATTATTCTGGAGAAGTAACATAACCTGCATGGCAGCTGATACATGGAGTGATTCGTATAGCTTCCAGATAGGACTCCAGGACATCACCAGGCTACCACTTGGACATGCATCTTTAACGTCGAGGGAATAGCTGAACCGGGACTTCAGACACGACATCACCACAACCATCTTTAAAAATTCATCCAACATTCTTTCAGAAAACCCTACAGGAATCTATCTTCATCAACGAGACAACTTAACCAGCACGCAGAGCATCTGTAGCCTGCCATCGCTAAACAACGCTCGCGGACTTCATATCAAACGTCGCGACGCCTGGACAGTTGTGAAAAGGTCGGTAGAAACGTTAATACGTTAGTCCCTGATTAAATTTGCCTGAAGTAAATTCAAATAAATTTATTTTAAAATACTGGGTTACTTAGGATGTTAGATTAGATCAAATATTTGTATTATTAATAAAAAAATTAAATTCATTAAATCGTAAATTCAACTTAAATCGTTTATTAAAATATGAATTAAATCAAATTGAGTATAAAATATTAGAATAAATTATAGTTAGGTAAATAATTGGTTCTGCCTCGTAGTTTAAGAAATTATTATTAAATTGAAAGGAAAGTTAATATTTTGTATTTGTTGGAGAAAGTAAAATCCAAAAAGTTTTGTTTTATGTTTGAAATTTAAAAAAAAGTAATTATTAAAATGTTATTTGCTTTATAAAAAAGTTATTATTTACAAAAACACCTAGTATTCAAATATCCCAATAGTTTACGAGTTATAGATTAAGAATTGATACAGTGAAATTTTATAAAATATTTGCAAGCACAAATAAACAATTTACAAGGTTAGTTTCAGTGTACTCACTACTCAGAGGTTTACAAAAAGTAAAATCATTCACTTGTGTTCTGAGCTAGATTCAAATATAAAGTACTGGAAGTATAACGTAGAAGTTTTCTTTTTAGTCGGGATATTCAGAAAACTGAATATTCAAAACATAGTTATTTCACCTAGGCCAAACAAATAGAGATTGCCTATAAAACTTCCAGTAGGTGGAAATAACTTATTCTCAAACGAAAAACCGTTGAAGAAATCGGCGTCCCAAAAAAGTGGGGTCCGAAAACATTATTCAACTTAACCATACAAACGGTTTTCCGTTGGAGAATTGGCGCCCAACGTGGGGCTAGAAAAATTCTCGAACGGGAGATTCGTTGGAGAGTTGGCGCCGCAAAGCGGGGCCGCGAACACAATCTTAAACTGGTTAAAAATGGTTTTCCGTCGGAGAATTGGCGCCCTTCGGTGTTGGCTCGATTTCACTTGTGGTTAAAAAATTAACCAAAAGTAAAATTCAGTCAAACACTAACGTAAATTTATTTGTGCTTGAAACTGTGTATGTTACCTTTAGAAATGTGTTTAATATTAAGCCATACTACTGCTATTTTCCATGTCTGAAGTATTTCCCGGGTTCGTGTTGTATTAAGGTTCAGAGGGGGAGAGAGGAAATTAAAACAATAAAATTAATTAACTAATAAATTAAATTTGTCGCGGTAAAATCGGAAACTTGGGGGTGTAGGCCTAAAAAGATAGGTGTAAAAATAATTAAAAATAATTGGGAGTTTTCCGGCGCGACAGATCAATACAAAATTAAATAAATAAAAACATTAAATCAAATTAAAATAGTATAGAAAAGCAAAAGTTAAAATGGCGGATAAGGCAATGAAAGAGTTCTTCGAACAATATAAAAAGGATAAAGAAGAAAGGGCGAAGAAGGAAAAAGAAGAACTGGAGGCCAGGGCGATTCGAGAGGAGCGAAGGCGGAAAGAAAAACAAGAAGAGTTGGAGGCCTGGGCGAAGAAAGAACAGGAAGAACTGGAAAGAAAAGAGGAAAGAAGACGGCTCAAGGATGAAAAAATCCGGGAAGAAAAGGAGG
>JAGFPH010000391.1:155904-218511 GCA_018207615.1 Philaenus spumarius | reverse complement strand
GCCCAACTAGTATAGCTCGAGGCAAGGACTTAGATAAGTCGTTGCAGATTTTTATTCTATGATTTAAAATTAAGTAATTTAATTTCAGCCTAGTTTTATTGATTAGGAAACTGATGTATACTTTTCACAAAAGAAGTGCTTTATTTCTCTTAAAAAAATAAAATAAAATATTTACTAAAGTAATTGTTTGTCAGAACATTGTTTGTTGTTGTTTTCTTTATCAACAAATTTCTCAATCATAATATTATGAGCAATGGTGTAAACTTCAAAAACCCAAAAAATAGTGCGTTTCTTTAGTATGGAGATTCACATGCTCATGTGCTCAAATGGAATAACAAACTGAGCCTGACTACGAAAGTCTGTGACATATGAACTGACAGAAATGATAAAATAGTGAAGTGCCATAAAAAAAAACGGACCATAAAACCAGTTGTATTTAAATATTTTATAGATTAAAAAACCAGGAAGAAAGTTTAAGATCGATTTGTTTTTAAGGACAATATGGACTTTTCTAAATAACAAAAACAAGTTATTACACCAGGTTTTCAGGTTACACCAGCATTGAATAAACTAAGTCAATACATTGATACATGATTAGAACATATTTAATTCATTATCAAATACATTTAAAATATTCAATCATACTTTTTTGTAAAATTATAATATTTTCAATACAAAAACAATAATATACTATTCCTGTATAATAATATAGATTGTGCAGATGGATATAAATATATATTAAAATTTCCTCAGCATTCTCCGCAGTTAGTAACCATGACTTTAATTAAGGGTTTGCCAGACTTTGACCCACATTCTTCAATCTGTAATAGTTCAAAATTTTAAACTATTCTATAAATTATAAAAGGTAAAGAATATACATTAATTATGAGGTATGTTCGAAAAAGAGCAGGAATTTTAAAATATTGAGAGTTGATGTATTGGTTTGAATTATGTGATTTTTCGTTATTGTATTGATAAACATGTCTGAAAAGAGCGAATATGTACCATTGTTAGCCATATAGAATGTTTAGTCTGTTGTCAACTGTTAAAGAGGTTACATATTTTTTGGTACGATAGGCAAGTTTTAATTTCTTTACAAAATGGCTTAGAGAATGAAATAAAGTCCAGCAATGTTTTAGAAATTTTAAACATTGCTTTTGGTGTCTGCTATGAGTAAAACAAGGGTTTATGTGTGGTATAAGCATTTCCAAGAAGACCGTGAAGACGTTGAAGGTGACGAGTGCCCTGGATTCCCCATCACGTCAATAACTGATGAAAACGCGGAAAAGCGGAAAAAATTATTATGAACAATTGCCGAATCACAATCAGAGAAGTAGCTGATATTAATTGGCTCATGTCATGAATTATTTCTGGATGTTTTGGGTATGAAAAGGGGTGGCAGCAAAATTTGTTTTAAAATTGTTGAATTTGGAACAAAAACAGCAGCATATGGAAGTTGCTCAAGAGTCGCTAAATGAAGTCAACAACGATGCAGAACTACTGAAATGTGTCATAACAGATGATGAAACATGGGTTTATAAGATATGAAGTCAAAACTAAGGCTCAATCATCAGAGTGGAGGCATTCTGGATTGCCAAGACTGAAACAAGTACGTTCGAACGAGAATGCTATGCTCACCGTGTTCTCCGTTTTTAACAGCTTAGTGCACCATGAGTTCTTGCTACAAGGTAGATAAGGAATACTACCTATAAGTTCAAAGCGGTTTGCGTGAAGTAATCTGAAAAAACGACCGGATTTGTGACGAAACAATTCATGGCTTTTGTACCACGATAATGCTACTTGCTCACACATCATTGCTTATTTGTAAATTTTTGGTCAAAAACAACACTTCATGTTGCCCCAGCATCCACATTCACCAGATATGACTCCTTGTGATTTTTTCTGTTCTTAAAATTTAAGAAAACTTTAAAGGGCCTTTATTTTGCAAGCTTACTAAGATTAAAAGCGCATCGAAGAGAGCTGAACCCTATCAAAGAGAACGAGTTCCAAAAACGTTTCCGGGATTGGAAGAAGCGCTAGCATAAGTCTTTAATATCTAATAGGAACTATTTTGAGGGGAATATCATTCATGTAGACAAATAAATAAAATTCTTTCAAAATAATTCTTTTAATATTTGAACACACCTCGTATGCTGATGAGGCTTTATTTTTAAATTAAAATAAACATTTGATATAAATTTGAACCTATGTAAATAAGCAGGCCCGGAACTAGGGCGGGGCAGGGGGGGCACGTGCCCCGTTCGACAGATATCAAGGGGCGGCAAACTTTGAAAAGTTTATAAAAAAGTAATAAGTTATTAAAAACGTTTTCAAAATAATAATATCACAATCAATATTGTTTAATTTTATTTGATTTTTTTTGCATAATTTATAAACTTTATTATAATGTATACCAAGTTGATTCTTAAGTCTTATAACACACAAGAATTAACGCAGCTCATGGGTCTGGAATGAGTGTTATGCCTACTAGGCTGCTACTGGTATGAATTAGTAGCCTGAGCGCTCGGCAGCGGGGTCGGAGGTGGGAAAACAGTGTGGCCTTGACGAGATGCGCCCGCCCTACCCCTTAAAAGCCAGTTGCCACGGCTAGAGTTTTGTTGTCTGCATGTGTTTCTACGAACCGACAGTTGTTTTATTTATTTATTTACTTTTGACAACATCAAATCAAAGAAATGCAAGTTAGAGATCTAAAAATGAAAGCAGAAGAATTGGCAAACATCTACACTGCGGATCGCAACAATGAAGAATTTAAATTTGAAATAGAAAGTTTTAAGCACCACGCTTTATCAGTTGACGATAAATTAAAAGAAGCCATATCAAGAGAAATGTAATTCTTATTTATAAAAATAAACTGGAGGAAGGCTACCTGAACATCACTACCGCACTGAGAATGTTTCTCATGCTGTCAGTTACAGTGTCATCTGGAGAATAAAGTTTCATCATAATAAACTGAAAATCATCAAAAACTACATGAGAAGTACAATGGGACAGAAGAGACTCTCTAATCTAATAATTATATCAATTAAACACCAACGAGCTTCCTTTATCAACTTTGACGACATCAACAGTACATTTGCAGCTAAGAAGGCTCCACGAATTCAATTTTAGGTACAATACATAACATTCCAACTTCCGACCAAGATAAAATGAGATTTTAGACATGATTTTTTGCGTACTTGCAATTGAGTTACAAATACAAAAAAATATTTGTATAGTCATGTATAAGTGTATTAATGTAACAAATAAGTGTTTTTCATAAATAAAACTTCTTCATAAAAATGGTGTGCAATTTCAACTACCGCATCTAAAAAAATAGCTTACAGAGGAATACATTTTAATAGTGCGGGGCGGGAGGAGAGATCTAGGGGGATGGGGCGGCAAACTGATTTTGCCCCCTCGACAAATCTGCTAGTTCCGGCCCTGTAAATAAGTAAGATATTGATTTCAGCATTTAGGAAGTGTGAGTTTGTCTAGCACTCCAACAGTTCGAAAAGTTTTACCAACAACAATATGAAGCAACATGCCATAAACTCGATATAATAAATTAACAAACTAACCAATAGCAATAGCCACAAACACAATAAATTATACATTGATGGTGGGGACCATTGAAAAGAGGTCATGACTCTTAAACACAATATGAAAGAAAAACATGTTTTTATAAAATTTGGGGTTGCTATAGTTTTTTTGTAAAGTTTACCACCACTTTTACCTTTACCACAACTTATCTTTCTAAACATTTCACTGAAGTACTGTTGGAAATAGAGAGATAATGAGTGTATTTTAGTCAAATGGGATTGGTTTCAAAAGCCTCCTGTCTATTCTGCTCCCTTAGGATTGAATCGGAAGATTCAATCCACGGATTTATCCACGGAAGAGGATAAAACTCATAAATCGTCGCTTAGCAAAAAATATCACCTACCTGACATTTTTAATAAAATTTACTTTTTAGTTCCAACGCATTCTGGCAGATGTTTAACATCGACTAATACAATGTTTACGGCAACAATCCTAGAGATAGCAGCATCATTGCACAAAAACAAAAACCACCAAAATACACAAAGCAGACTGCCAAGAAACCGCCTATCTACAGAGCTTGTTAAAAAAGACTGCTAACTACTAAGGGTCTATAAAGACAATACTGCCTAATTTCAATTATTTATAGGCTACCTCATATCTGAAATTCGTTAAGATCCATACTGCTGATCTTTAATTGGTTAAGATTCATTACGACCTATATGCAACTTGATAAAAACTCCAATACTGCCTCACTAATATAGTAAATTTACTAACTTACATTTCTTTCCATTAGTTAAAAAGCATCAAAAATGTTTTTAAAAAAATGGTACTTACGTATTATAAGGAGGCCACTAATTTTAAACGTTGCTAGGTTAGGTTTTATATAAATAAGTTATGTTAAGAAATTAAAACCCTCTTTTAATGAAATATTGCAAACTTATATTTGTTTACATACTAGAAACATATTAAGACTATAGAGAGTAAGTTAGAACCCTTCAGGCTATTTTTTTTTAGCAACGTTTAAAATGTAACATCGGCAACTCTGAGAAGAGTCATATAGTAAATTTTAACAACATTATGTCTTTTGAGAGCCAATATAATTAACTGAAATGAGATGTTTAATTTAAAGAAATTATAATTGTAAATTTATTTAAGTTTATGATAGCCAAAATAATTAAATATAAAGATAACTTTACTTAAAAAACAATAATTACTTGCTTAAAGTTGAATAAGGATAGATAAATAAATAAACAAATAATAAACTTTTATAATAAATTTTAATTATATAACTTATAAACTTATATATGAAATATAAAACAATAACTTTAATAATGAGTTTACATATATTTGAGAAATGATTAAAATATAATTTCATAAGTAAAATATTAAAAATAATATAATTTAAAAGTTTATATAACATATTTTCAATAACGATTTTCATATAAAGAATATACATTATATAGCATCAGAGTTTCACATGATCCTTTGAATAATAATTACATGAGCCACAGATGAAACAAAGAGTAATATAAAATAAAAAACTTATATAATGTTTTTGATAATGTATTTTTATAATTGGAATTGTATAAAAACTTTATATAATAGTATAAAACTTCGTATTATGACCTTTAATAGTGACCTAAATTAAATAAACAACGAGCGACCTTAAAAAGACATTGTAATGAAAGGAACAATAATATTATATACACTATATGAAGATAAAGACAACCATGGCAGTGAAATAGAATTAGAAGGCAGTAGAAGGTATATCCGTGAAGAAGGAAGTTGCTTTAAGCGTGCTGGGGTCCTCTAGCCTTTACCATCAAAATGTCGGACTGTATAGTTCTATTGTGATTGACTCCAGTGAAAAGTGTTTGAGATGTGGAAATTCGTCGATTTTTATAAAATAAAGAGGTTTGGTGTGAAGCCATGAGTGGTATTTAAGTGACAATCATTAAAGTTTATTGGATATACATGGATTAATAAGTTTATAGTGACATTTTAAAATACATGCTATGGCCTAGGCATAGTCTACAGTGAATCTAACACGAGGACTTATAAAAGGGAGAAATCGTATAATACATGGAACGGTGCTCATTCATCTTGGAAGAATAAAAGAAGGGTGTATATTAAAATTATAAACAGTGTAATAATTGTGCGCATTCTAAAGAGTGACAGTTATGTAAAACCATGGTAGTGCGTCGTAATTAAAATCAAGGTCACAACGGAATTTAAGGTAGTAACATGATCATTTAAACACTGTACATTGTAAATTTGGTAAAGATTTTTTAATTTTCTAAATTCTAAAGTTAAAATTGGCTCTTTAGGTATTTTAATATTATGTTTCATTGTAAATTTTGGTATGATTTGTGTGGTAAATGAATCTTGGAAGTATGTGTGAATAAATTCATAATATATTCATTGCTAACACGTCTCAGACTGCATTATTTTGCCATATTTAGTCCACAGTACTGTTTTATGTTGCCGTATCCACGACTCGAGGTTTTTAAATTGGTGTTTTATGATAATTTTTATAAGCTAGGGTCTAAGTGTAAAAATGAAGTCACACCTAAAAGCGAGGGAACTCTTTGTAGATTAATAGGTCAGTAGCCATCTTGTGACGTCAGCCCTAACCAATGATTGTATGGAGTTTATAACCCAACAAGGTAAACAAATATTAAGGTTATGTTATTGCATTGTTTTAAGGTTATGTTTTTGTTTTGATTTGAAGTTAATGATTTTTCTTTGTATTATTATAATTATTTAGATAAGTTTAAATTGCAGAATAAATATATTGAGCATAATTAAATTATAAATTACATACAATCAATATTTTTAATTAAGAAAATAAATTTTTTTCAATTTTAGAGATTTTTTCGGTTCCGATAATTTTTTTTATTATTTTGAAATGTTATCATGTGTGTTATATATATTTTTGTAACCGGAAAAGTTAAAAAAAATTAGTGGCCTCTGTATAATACGTAAGTACCAAAAAATTGCAATATATATATGTACTTGGAAATAAGCAATTTTTTATCCTTCCTGTAAAAGTTATTGAAATAATTAAGTGTTTAAAACTGTATAGTTATATAAATAATAATAATGTAGGGTTCATATAAAAACTTATTATAAGATTATTTTTAGGTACAACAAAGAAATTTACACTGAAAATTAAAAAATTTTATGCGGAGTAGAACTCCACCTTCGCCTACGATGCTTCCGATGGTAGCTCGGGCTACGATCCCTAATACTGCAACTATATATCAATCATAAACAAGTCACCTTGAGCAGCAAGCAATATGCAAAATGTTAGATTATTGTAATAAAAGGTTTATGCTGTTATAAGCTAGAATACTCCAAATCTATGTCCGTTAGAAAATTTACAAGAATTATTAGTTTTTAAAACGCTCTTTGTTTATTAAGCTTGTTATTCAAACCATGAAGGCTATTTTATAAAAATTTATATTTAAATACTTGATTATTTATAGGTAGAGTACAATACCGGTACTTACCAATTTCAAAGGCTTTAAGCTCTTAACAACTCTTCCAATCACAACATATCTGGTGTTTAATGTTAGCATCTTCTTGAAAGTAATTAAAAACTTAGAATCGTTAAAGTTTGGAGAATTACTATACATTGCAACTACACCTGGAAATAGGAACAGATTAATCAATATACATATCTACTGAGCTGAACTTGTGAGAATGAAACTTGAATACAAAATCTATAGTTATAGTTTGATTATTGTAGCTCGTGCATCAATGAAGTTGGCAACATTGTCTTTGAAACACGTTTGAGTTAGTAAACGTATTATTATTTTTTTTTCATTGTGGATAAGGTCCCCGAATATAGGACAGACGGGTCGTTCGTTTGCCAAGAAGTTTAAGGAACACTTGCCGAAATCTAAACCGACTAAAATAGTGTCAAATTTTGCAGCTCACCTTGTTGATTTCGATCACAAATACACTGACCTTCAGACCAACATGAAGGTCCTAAAGTTTTGTGACAAGAGCACATACATGAGTGTTTTTGAAGAATATGAAATTTACAAGGCGATGAAAATGGAACCCCATAATGTCTTAAATGATAAGTTGTCTTTTAGTGGTGACTCGATATACGACACTGCTTTAAAGCTAACTAATAATTTCTCAATTGGAAGGAAGGACAATGTCCACTGACTTAGGACTTTGTATCGGTCAGTCCTAACCCAGTACCCGTGCGGGCAACTACGACCTAAATGTTGTGCATTGTTTGTTGTATATTTTTGTGTATGTGTTGTAATGTCAATGTGTTTTAACAGTTTTTTAATGTTTGACGACCTCATGTGAGCGACTTTTACACCAGAAGATGGACTATTGAATAAGTCCGAAACCGCGGTAGTGTTTTTAATACTAGTGGATCACTTGACGGAAAAAACAGGTAATATAAATTAACCTTGTATAAACGTATTAGTTGTGATTTGTGTTCAAATTTTATTCTATCAAACAGATTAACTCTTTAAGGCGTGCATACAGTATGCCAAACAGTAATCATGTTCTAGAATTTCATGTACACGCTCTGGAACATCATTTGTAGACCTAGTGTTTTGCTAGCCTCACCACATTCAATCATTTGTAGGCCTAGTGTTTTGCTAGTTTCACCAGATTCAATCATTTGTAGGCCTAGTGTTTTGCTAGCCTCACCACATTCAATTATTTGTAGGCCTAGTGTTTTGCTAGCCTGACCACATTCAATCATTTTTAAGATACTTTACTCAAAAATTTTTGATACAAGTTCACTGGAATGAGCGGAATAGGATGGGTGGGAGATCACCAAATAAAATCATCAGGTGTTTGTGCAATATTTCCCGGGTAAAATTGTTAAATCCAATCATCTCTACACTAGCAGCTTGCCACAGGTGTTTGGGCACTAATTTGTGGTAAAATATTCGGATTTACATTTGTTGTTCGAATTAGGAGTGGTCACTACTCTTATTCCATATTTTATTAGTTAGATCGTCGGTTTATGTCTATACGTTTGTATTTGTATTATAATTGTGCAGCTCCCCAATTATAAAAGTCTTCGTGAGATATTTGAGATGATGTTCACTAATAAAATAAAAGGCTATTGTCCCGAGACCAGTAGTACCAAGCGACGACAAACAACCAATGCATCTAACGAGGAGCCACATCCTCAACCACTGCCCCCAAACAAGGAAGTTTCAAGAGATACTTAAGCTACAATACAACAACAAAAGAGCAAAAGTAAAAGGACACAATAGAAACAATTTTGTGATTTCATACAAAGAAAAATATTTAACTTAGATAAAATTTGCCCATTTATTTTCTTTTGTAATAAACTATATATGTTTGAGGTTTCACAAGTCACTCCTCTGCAAATGGGAGCTCATGACATTCCCGAAAGTCATAACTCGTGAAAGGGTTTATAAATAGTTTACTATTAAAATTTGTTTATTACCTTATTTGGTCCGTCACAATCCTTGTTTGTTTGTTTTTATTTTACCGGTTTCTACATTGCTATGATGTCATCGTCAGATATTCAAACACAGTCATAATAAATAAATACTCATAACACACACTATAAAAACACTTAAACAAAAACACTATACAAGTTTTTAACATTGACACAGAAAAGGCGATCACCATGCATGATTCACTGTGGAAGTCAAGTGCACACTGCTAAAGAAGGTGGTCTCCACTCATAATGTTTGTATTCAATGAGTCAACATGATCCACTGATGTTTGCATAGATATAACTGTGCTGAATATGGCATTTGAACTATGGTGTATTTTGTTATCATTTAAAAGAAGGTCTTGTTGTGATTTTGTGGCCTTATATATTTCTAACTGCTCGAGTGTGTTAAGGAGGTTGCCTTTTTTACATTTATGTAAAATATTTAAATTAATATAAATGTTATTATAAGAGTGGTCCTCATCTATTAAATGTTTAGAGAAGTTTGACTTTTGTTCGGCAATTTTGCGTTTAGGAATATGTTCTTTGAACCTTCTTGCGAATGTTCGTCCTGTTTGGCCAATATAAAATGAAGGACAGTTGGAACAGGTTATTTTATACACACCTGAGTTTATACACACTGAAAAAAAAGAATAAAAAAAATAACCTGTTCCAACTGTCCACTAAGGCAAAAAATTTGCCCATCTCTAAATAAATAAATTTGCCAGTCACAATAAATTACAGCTGCTCTTGGACTCTGTCGGAGGTATCTACTTTCAAAAAAACATCAATCCCAAATTTCCAACCAAGGGTTTTCCACTTGCAACACCAATAAACGTTTTTATTGATCACCTGCTTAGCAAGAATATTTGGCAGCCAGTTCGATGACAACCTCATTGCCCTAGCAACAAATTCATGTGATTTCTCAAAGTAAATATATAAACCTTATGATAGCCTGTTTTTAAGAGTAACATATAATTTTGTGTGTTGTTTTCATAACTGAAAAAGTCTTTCAATAAAAAACTGTAACACTCATCCCTCTACTTAGTGTACTTTGTAAATATATGGTTCTTTTTATGGCGTGACTTGGTAAAACATGCCATTTTTCAAGTATATTTTAAATGGGAGTACTGTGTTATCTCTTGCCCCCAAGAAAGTAAAGTCTTTAAAAATCGAATTTTAAGGAACAGTTTAGACAAAAACAATTAAATTAATAAAAAAAACCCAAATAATAAAAAAATCTTAAAATCAAGTACAAAAAGTCCAAAGGACTCTTTTAGAAAATAATAAATAAAATTGTGTACCAAGTTCAAAAACGGAACACAAAATAAGGATTTCTATTAGAAATTTTAAAGTTGGCTGCTTTATTGGAAAAACTGCTGACATTATCACAATTTTTAAACCATAAGTTATACAAAATAGATATTCCTTTTTAAAACAAGAGGACAAACATTTTTGTATCTTTGTATTAAGACGAAAAATTCACCCGTTTCCATTTTCTTATAATGTTGCAATGTAAATAAAGCTTTCAATGTTTTTATTTCAAAAATTATAGACTGTGTAAAACAATCTGAGCAAAATGTTTGTTTAACAAAAAAATTTCCAAAAAAACACAAATTTTGGATATCTAACTATTTGTGTCAAAAAATTTATATACGAAATAAATTGCACAAAAAAACCAGACTTCCTCCAAATAATTTAAAATTAATAACACATTATAAGTCGTATCGAAATAAACTTCAGATATAAATTAAAAAGACAAAACAAAATTATTATGAAAGTTTATTTGATAATTATAAGAGAAATTCAAAAGCTGAATGGAATATAATTAATTAAATTTCTGGTAAAAAAAAACGTTATGAAGATATATGGCTTAAAAGCGAGGATAATGGTATAATCTCTGAGTCTTTAGATGTAGCACATTTGTTCACTTTATTAGTGTAATTGATGATGTAAGGAAGGATATAGTGTGCTTGTCTTGTGTTTTTGAGCAGGATCGCTCTACACGGACTGTCAGGCGAGTCCTATGTTCATTGAGCCAGTTGTCCCAACTGAACTTGAAAACATTATTTCATCTTTGAAAAATAATAAAGCTCTGGGAATAGATGGAATAAGTTCAATAGCCTTAAAAAGTGTTTCAGAACATATCTCAAAAGTATTTACTTATTTATGCAACTTAAGTTTTCAATCAGGTACCTTTCCTAGTAGATTAAAAACGGCCATACAGCCATTCTTTTATAACGGACGGGACACCTCAACTCACTTTTTCATCTTCAAGGAACTATAGTGTCCAAAATAATGCAGTAATTTACAATTTAAGGGCATAGGGTAGTAAAGCAGTTATTGAACTTTTTAAATCACTATTGATATTATAAATATTGTGTTTAAGTCATGAGTTATAATTTTTTTTTTTTATGTAACGGACGGGACACTGTTGGGAAGTCAACTTTGCAGCAACTATTTCAATACATTAATTCTGCTCTCCTCATGATTAAAAAATTGTCATAAAATTTTAATAACCTAATCATTATATGAATAATTTTATGGTGTATTTTGTTTTCAAAATTCAATAATAATTTATCCTTAAAAAAATTATGTAGTAGTTCCAATTTACAAAAAAGGGGACAAGCAAAGGCCAGGTAACTATAGGCAAATATCCTTATGTCATCCTTATCTAAAATGTTGGAAAAATGTATAAAAACCAGAATCTTATCATATTTTTTAAAAATAACTCTTTTTAATGAAAATCAGTATGGTTTTTCGTTTGGTATCAACACAGAGATAGCTCTCCTTAATTTTATGTGTAGAGTAATTGAGGGGATAGATAAAAAGAAATGTGTGAGTACTGTAGTTTGTTTTTAGACTTAACTAAAGCTTTTGACTGTGTTGACCATAGTTTTCTCTTGAAAATTTGATCAAATTATGGAATTAGAGGTGTGGTCTATAATTGGTTCTTCAGTTACTTTACATACAGGGAACAGTGTGTTCGTATTCAGGGTTGTCTTGGAAATATAAGAAAAATAAAATATGGAGTCCCCCAGGGTTCAGTGCTTGGACTTATAGTGTTTATAATTTATTTTAATAGTTTGTGTAAAGGTAGGCTGGAGGGTAGTATTTATGCATCTGCAGATGACACCGCTTTGTGTTACATCAGAAACACAATGCAAAAGTAGAAACTTAATGTCCTGAGGTGGTGGTTTTCCAAACATTTTATGTTTTAAATATGGATACAAGTTGTTTTATAAATTTAAATCTGAGAGGAGAGTCTAAATTTATATAAATGATGGATTGTGTAGTCGGAAATTCATTGTGCTGTTCATGCATTGAAAAAAAAACAAAACAAAAGAATTCCTATCAGTATTTGGGAGTGGTTTTGGATGATCGTGGAAAATGCACATTGATAATTTAAATTCTAAATTAAAAAATATTTTACATGTATTTTTTCACTTAAAATATGTTGTCCTGGGAAGCGTTTTACGGAAAATGTATTTTTCCATGGTCCAGGGTAGATTTAAGTATGGGATTTGTTGTTGGGGTGGTAAGTATATTACCAATCTTAGGCGTTGATGGTAATACAGAAGAGGTTCATACGACTTATATTAAATAAAACGAGAATGGTGCAATTTTTACCATTGTTTCGTTGCCTCTCAGTATTGCCTCTTCGTTATTTGCTTATTTACAAAGTCCTTAAAGTATTTTACATTAGGAGTCAAGGTTCTTTAGTTTTTTGCAACAGAATCGATTATTTTTTAAGTTGTGAAAGCAAAGCTAAGATTAACAATTTATTTAAATTTCTTCCCTGTAGTCACTCCTAGACTCTATAATAAACTCCAGACAAAATAAAAAAATGTAGTACTCTAAACAAATATTTGATCCTGCTAAAGAACTGGCTATTAAGCATTGACGATGCGGAGGGCTTGTTGGATGTGGTCGTGTGATAGAACAATGTCGTGTGTGAGGGTGTGGCTGTGTGAGAGACTGGTAGAAGTATGTGCGAGTTTGTGAGTGGAAAAGAGTATGAAAGTGTATTGTGTAATTAAAATGTAGATGTAGTAAAATGTTGAGTATTTTTTATATATATATATAACCTTTTATTTATTATGTTAAACCTTTTATTGTATAATTAGGCCTACTGTGAAACATTTTTATTAGTTTTGATGTTTGTTTCGATTCCTGTTTGTTAAATTTTCTTGCATTTTTTCCTGCTATTTGTATGTTTTTGCCCAAATGTTTTTTTTTTAATTTTTGATTGTAAATTTAACTGCTTCCATAACCCCTTTCTTTACTCTTTTAATTAGATGCATGTTACTTCTGCAACCTCAAAACGGGCTTGCTCTAGAGGTTACCAAATATTTTTTTCCTATTCTATGTTATTTTGTTTAAAAGTTAAGTTTCATTTTATATTACAGGTTGTTATTTTATTTTATACTTTATTATTGTATAGTTATGTTCTATATGTTTTATTTTATTTTGTATACAGGCCTACAGTATTATCAGGAAATGAAATAAATAAATAAATGTATATTTATAATATTGGCATATATGTCTTTTAAACCAATCGTTCATCTTCTCCAAAGTTAAATTGTTTCATATTTTAAATCTTTCTAGACCAATAATTACCTGGACCATTATGTTGCAAAATGTAGTTTTCATCCAGAAAATTGTTTCCATAAATCGAAGTACCATCGATACCATTGAATTTCACGACATCCCCGCCTAAACAAAACATGCCAGGGATGATTCGGAAAAATAATGAATTTTTATAGCAGTAATCCGACCATCCTGTACAAAAGCTGATGAAGTTTTTTGCAGAAATAGGAACAATATCGGCATAAATCTCAATGTATAATCGTGTTTTTAAATCACCAACTAATATGTCGAAAAAACACCTGATGAAAAATATATACAATAATATATTAAATCAAATTACAACGTATTACAATAAATCTATATTTTTAACAAAAAAATACGAATAAATAATAGCAATACAATAATATAAAAGTCAAAACTCTGTTGTAACAAAACTATTGTCACTTCCAAAAGTTTTAAAACAAAAGATCTTAAATGTTTTTAAATCTTAAATAAATTAAAGGCGTCCCCAACTTGATATAAATTATTTTATATTGTGAAATTATTTGCTTAAAAGTGGAGCAGACTGGTGCACACTAGCCTAGAGATGGGTAACAGAATTTTCACCGACTCTGGGCGAAGTCATATCTAAAAGTATCTGTTTAAATATGATTTTAAACATCAATATTTGTTTGCGTATAAGTCAACAAAAATCAGTATTAGGTAAATTTAGATTTATTCACAATTTTAATTGAATTTAACCATAAGTTTTTAATTAATATTATGTTTAATTGGTTTAGTTTATTGCTAAACTAACCTTAAGTTTTTATGAATACAGTACTTATATTGTACATAACATCTAACTAGCGACACTCAACAATACATATAATGAATCATAATATTTAAATACTTAAAATGATACTCAATAGTGCTGTACAATTATTACACATTGGCTGATTTCACACTTACCGATAAGACACCGACACGGCACCGACGCGATATCGGCACGACGTTGTCAGTCATGAAAATTAACTTAAACTTAAGAGTAACTTTCACACTCACCTACATATCGGTGTCGTGTCGTTGCAGGCGCCAACATGTCGGCGAGCTGCAGGTCTCCCTTCTTTATCTTTACGATATCGTCTCAGTTTGTTTACTTGTTGCTATGGTAATCAATCAATAATAATTTGGCCTCGTTAAATATTTTTTTCTGATAGATAAATAATAAATATGTCTCATTTTAAATATGAAGTTGTGACATTAATTGAACTTGTGGAAAGTAAGCCCTGTTTGTTTTTTTACTGAAGACATGAACAAAAAATTTTTCACGGAATAAAGATATCGGAAAATAATTTTTATAGGCTTTATAAAATAAATTTTATCAGTATTTTCGCAAGGTTAGGCCTAAAAAGTAATTTTTAGTCTAGGCCTAACCTAAAATCATTGTATATATTTTGCCGTTAAGATAAGTAAAATAAATTAAACAAACACAAATATTTGTATAAAAAACAATATAATAATAAACGGCAATTGAAAGATTAAAATTGTGTGTGTATGTTGCTTTTAAGGTTGGTAAAAGAATTGAAGAAAAGGCTTGATGAACTTCGTTCCTGACGGGGGTCCCACGACAGCACATTTACTTTTTTTATTAGCTATGTAATTTGTTGGCAGACGGATTATGTTCCTTAAACTTTTTTTCGAACATCCTTGTTTGTCCTACGTATTTTTTGGGTCAATCTACATGATAGCTTGTACAATTGGTCGTGTCGGAATCGGCGTCGAGTCGGTGAATGTGAAAGACGTCTGCCGATATCGTGATGTAATCGGTATTATTGCTGTATCGGGTCGATATCGTGTCGGTGCCGAGTCGGTGTCGTGTCGGCAAGTGTGAAATCAGCCATTGTCTTGCAATGGTGACATAAAGTGTCCATTTGAAAAGTACTCCTACTATTAATTTGTTATTAAGCAGTATTTAAAAAGATATTATTTTGTAACTGGTATTTGTGGCAGGTATTTGATAGTATTGATATACTGGAAAATATGCCTTTAAACAACCTTTACTCTATCCAGCCTAGTAACTGGTATTCCGTTCAATTGTGCAACATAATATACTGCTCTCCTGTAATCATTAGTCTAACCTGGCATAAAGTAAAAACAATATAAGCTAAAAGTTATGAAAATATAATATAAATTTTTGTACACAAAATGAAACAATTAAAAAAGTGGAAGATACATACACAATATTTATTCTTGAGCTAGAATATGCACATGTTTCACTGCGACAAATTAGTCATAACAAAGTCAATCATATTTGACAACATTTTACCTACATTTAATATTCCAGCACCAACAACCAAATTACAACAGAAATCAAACATGACAGCTCAGTACTCCTATAAACATTTCTATAAGAAAATTGTAAAAACCTTTGCAAAGTGTCACCTCTAACATCTTTCGGTCGATGTCTAACCAGCTGGGCCAAGTTCAAATGTTTGTTCCAGCAAAATGTTTAAAACGTCACCCGAAACTTTATTTTCTACTTTTTTACCATCCTTAGTCTACATCATCTTTTCTCTGAGGAAATAAGTCCCTCCTCAACTTTCTTTCAAAACTTTTCAAGTGCCTATAAAAACAATTCTCTTATAGGCAGTGGTATTAACAAGAGAAACGTTTCTCAAGCTAAACTCCTTCCAGAAAACTCCAACAATCTCCTGTTCACAACTTAAATCTACAAGCATTGCTATTTTATGTTAATCCTACCTGAACAACTGAATTCGAGCTGGCACATCTCAGAACTGAATTTGTCAGATTAGGTCAGCAAAATCACGAGTCACTTTCTCCCAATCTCTCTCTTCTAATCATTAGCAGAGACAACCGAGTCAACATCTTAAAATCATCCAGTTTCACTATGCAACAACCAGCAGCCATCTACATTCTACCTACCAACCAACTTCGACCAGAGATTTTAGAATTTCCCTGGATTTGTCAATTTCTTACCAGAGAACCAGTATGCATGAATTCAGAACATGAATACGCCATCAGCTTTAAATGGTCATTTGTGACCCAGCGGACCACCGCTCATCATCCCAAGACTTTGCTAAAAGAGGTTTGCCTAAACCCATGAGAAGATCACAGAAGGCAATGCTGCAAAAAGGACTGAAGAGGTAAGTGAGAGGTATTGGAGACCCTTTAAAAAAATTACAGGACAATAAATAATTCAAAGCAATTTAGTTTCTCATGTAAAAAAGACCAGCTTCCATTGCTGTGTAGTAAATACAAGTCCGGCTATAACCTTTGTATAGTATTTTATTTCGTTGCAGACTGTCAAGGACTACTACACTTCACACCATCCAAGAACAGCCCATCAGGTAAGTTACATGCTAACTCACTCAAGGTGAATACGTTTGTCAAAATATTAATAAATATTTTCTCTTATACTTGCGACTTTTCCACAGAATAAGCACAAACACATCAAATTTCATTGTAAGAACATATTTTACCACAGGAATTTGTTTAAAAAAAATGTTTTTACTGAAACACAATAACATAATAATTTATAAAAAGAAGACAAACTTACATTTTCCTTAATGATGGGTCACTAGTTATTCCAGGAGGGCAAATAGACCAGCCACTTACTTTTTTTTTGTAAAAGTCTTTAAATCTCGACGAAAACATCATACTTTTCAAATTTTTCTTCCAGTCTGGCAGCAAACTATCTTGACTGTAGTCAGAAGAATGTAGCTGTAAACATAGGATTATTCATTTATGTATTGACTACTCAATTCCCGCTGTACATATTTATATTTATGCCAAAAGTTTTGTTTTGTTAATGTTTAACTTCTCACCAGGCTGACAGAGTTGTCAAATGGGCCTGGATTTTTCAGAAAATTATGTAAAACTTAAAGATGTATTTAAATTTTTTTTTCATAATTCATACCAATTTTTTCTTGGTTTTAAGTAATAATATAATTATAAAAACAGTTTCTGATAAATAGGGACCAGTAGTTTTCAATATTTTTACAAATTCAAAAGCATTTTAATTGTAGTTAATGCACAATGCCAAAACAAATTTAATTTTATGGCCACATAATTATTATTTGTGAATATAAAAATCCGGCATGGATTTAAATATATACATGTGCGCGTATCTTTACTCAATTTGACACTTATACAGACAATGCGGAACCCGAACATAACCTAAAAAATAAACGCTGTTTTTTGTACAAGTATACGATTGTGTTTATATATTTTCTGTGTCGCATAACATTAAAATATTGCTTAGCTCTACTATTGATACAAAAAGCGGTCTTAAAACTGGAGGTAAGTTGTGGATGTTTCTATCTTAAAAAAATTGGTCAATCTAATAAAAAAAAAAAAACACATAACAATGCAAGTATTACTTAGCTTTTTTGACGTTTGGAAATTTCTTAAAACCCTTGTTATACTGTAAGTAAGAATAGATTACCACCTCGGGCCCCGATCTTTTCTCCAGGGCATTTTTATTCTCTAGTCAGGTTCATTCAGTAGTTTATACAAATCTCCAAAATGGACAAAGCTTCGATTAAATTTAAATGTATAAGATATACGTGAACTGCCATGATGGTCTGATCGGTGCGGTACTCTACATCGTTGCTTTTGGCCACCAGTTCGATCAGAGCGTCATTACAGGTTTGACGTCATTTTACAATAGCTTCACCAGCATAGTTTATTACTTTCTAGAGGTGTTCTTACACAACACAACATTAGTAGACATATCTTGTTGCTTAGACTATACAGAGAATGTTGTTTTTAATTGCATACTGTAAAATTACAGCTCTATGTTATGAACAATATTTTACATTATTTCGCTGGTCTGATCAGTAAAACTTATTTGATTTTTAACCAAAATAATTATATATTGCTAGGAAAATCATTTTTAATTCACAACAATAAACATAGCCTATCGTAGGCTATGCTTGGTAGAAATAATTTGCATTTCTCTTTTATCAACTCAGGTTGTATTCGCAATACTATTTTGGTTTTCTAAACAGTTAATTTCACCTTTTTTAAGTTTCATATTAGGAATAGATAAAATAAATTTTTCATGATGGAAGCCATTTCAGTATTTTGTAGAACCAACAAGATCAGGTTATGCTTGCCAATGCAAATACAATAAAACTAAAGCACTCATATCAGAGCTACAGTCCCAGCTAGATATTTATATCGCACAGTTAGATTAAAAATAAAATATTTACCAAAAAATAACATATATTTTTTATTACCTTATCTTTAATTGACTTTAGAATCTTGGTATTGCGATCTTCATCTGCCTTCTGTTCCAACTGTCTCATAAGAAATTTTGGTTTGATTTTAATATGTTTTGTTTGATGACAGTCGACTCTACCCTAAAAAAAAAAATATCTTATGTTTTCATTTTACATCGCGACTAAGCACTGTAAAAGGCCAGTTTTTACTACGCGGACAAGACAGGGCAAGTAACATTCAGTGTCGCCTCAGTTTTCACTACGCGTACAGGCTTCGTACAACCTTTGTGATCTTTCGTCGTGTAAAAGCTTTTGTGCTCTTTCCAAATAAGTAGAAGTTTTAAATATTTAGTTATATTTTTTTATAATATATAAAATCATCTTGAATAGTTTTATCATAGATATTGATTTTTTTTATTAAGTATGTAGGCTAAAATAAAATAGATTGTAACATTACAAAAAATAAGTCACCACCCTGTGTCATAACTAAAATAATTGTAAAATATGATACAGAAAGGAAAATGTATTTATTTCTGTTATATAGGTATAAATAAAATAATATATTTTCTTTTGCCTTTACATTGTCGTAATCGGAATAGTGTAGATTGTACAAGCACTACAACTTTCTAACTAGTAATTCTTCGTACATTTTAAAATATAAAGATAGCACCAGTTAAAACACTATTGAAAATTACTTCTTAACTAGACAACACACTTTCCTATACTAATGAAATAGTCTGGGCTGACTTCCTGACCGAGCCAAGGAGACAAAAAGCACGGAGGTAAACGTAAAGATCCGAAAATGGCGGAATACTTCATGCACAACCCTTTGCTGCCCGTAGGCAACCTGTTTCTAGCATGTCTCTCGTTTTCACTAGATGTACAAGGCACATACAGGTTTCGTACAGTGTCGTTTGAATCGGTCCCTCGACTGATGCAAATGACACTGTACGAAACCAGCACCACAAGTGAAAACCGACATCTGACTTTCCCATTGTTTCTTATGCAAAATCATCATTAATCAATTACGTTCAAACGACCCTGTCTGAAACCTGTACGTGCCTTGACCGCGTAGTGAAAACCGGCCTTTTAAGAGTGCATCATTCCCTTCCAATTTATTTTTGCACTCTATATTTATTAATTATTCTCACATTACAAACATATTAAATAAGATTGAAACATTGTTAATTAAGGATTGTCATTTGTATAAGGCCTACAAATAACACATAGAATTTTCTTCGAATGATAATCGTTTTTATAAAATTGTACAATGTGATATATCAAATAAATTATCATGATTCAAGGCCCGGAAATCACTAATAATGATGAAAACTTATATTAAAAGTCATCTGGATCAGTTTCTGCATCAGTGTACTGGTGTTGGAAACATACTGTGACTTAAGACTATAAGTTAGACCTTCAAGTTATTTATTATTATTTTATTTTTTTTTGTATGCTTGCATTTCTGTTATATATAGACAATCATTAATAAACATTGTAAACATAATATAAGTTAGAATATTAATTATTGCCTATGTATAACAGAAACGCAACCACACAAAAAAATAGCCTGAAGTTCTAACTTATAGTCTTTAGTCACAGTATGTTTCCAATTTGTAAACATATATGTATAAGTTAGTATATTACTTCCGTTAAAAATAAACTACGTTAACGTAAGACTACAGTTGTTGAACAAAAATGGATTTGAACTACTATACGAGGCCATAACAATTGATTACAACCGCCCGCCTCTGACCTGCACTTTTAACAAACCTGCTCATTGACCCAACTTAACTAACCTTATCTTGTTTACCGTTCCGACTCTTCAAACATGTTTATTTGTCGATTGCTGTCCATTAGCGATAACATGTCTCAATACAGGAAGAAAGATGTTGCTTGGAACATACTGGCGGGCCCGGATTAGCATCTATTATTCCCTAGGCCAAATTACACCCCTTTCCGGAAGTCTGGGAGTGTGGAATTTTTTTGAATATTTAACTGTAAAACTAATGTTTTAGAGGGCTATTTGAGCTATTAACACAATTTTATTTTAGCCCTTTTGAATACATTTTTAACTATTTTTGAAGAAAATTTTACATCAATCACGCAATAACAGCGATTGAAATGCCAAAATGTATGAAAAGCCAATACTTGTAATTTGTAGTAAGCAGATATTGACTATTGACTAAAAATAAAGCATGTTGAAAAATAAAACACACACTGTTTATGTATTTACTAATGACAATCAAAATATGTACATAGTTTTACAAATTCTTCTTTCTGACTTTGGACCAGGCAAATGATTGAATTGAGTTAGTGAAATCCGATGTTTTTGTTACGTCATTTTCAATACTAAGGGAAACGTGAGAGCATTGAGTAACTAATGGTAATACTACAGTAGTAACTAGTGGCAGGGACATTGCTACAAAAAATTATTTTTGGCAAAATATAAAATTTCCAACAATTTTGACCATATTTATCAACTTTTGTGCGGGGGTTCCAAACGCGCATAAGGGGGCTCTGGGTTATGTCGTGTGGAATAAAGCCCAATGGAGATGGGCCCTGGAGGCTCACCCTCTGATTTTTTTTTTTGAAAAATGGACTTCTTTTAAGTAAGGTTTTTAACACAGCAGATGATACATTGAGTATTTTAAGAGTTTTTAATGTTTTATAAGAATTTTAACACGATTATCACATTATTGAAAAACATTCCCCATGTTTTCCCCACCAATTTCTTTTCCTTAATATTTGCCGCAAACTTAAAAATTTTAATCCAATCTGGCAACACTGGTCTGGCAGCCTGGAGCAGTACATGCTGGCATGTCAGTGTTGATGCAATAACAAGGGTTGGAACCAAATTTTCCAGAATATCATTTAAAAGAAGACATTTATTTAAAAAAATGAAATTCCAACTTTTTTCCAAATCTCAAATTTCTTAACTTTTTGGATTTTAAGATTATAATTGGGAGGGCGACACCCCCTTTCCCC
Source organism: Philaenus spumarius (assembly GCA_018207615.1). Lineage (NCBI taxonomy): Eukaryota > Metazoa > Arthropoda > Insecta > Hemiptera > Aphrophoridae > Philaenus > Philaenus spumarius. The sequence goes on along the minus strand of JAGFPH010000391.1, from coordinate 196,719 downwards.
CCATAGTGACGTTCCTGACTAGTGGTGTGAGGGCGGAGAGAGGGGAGACTGGGGTGACAGCAATGATGTGACCTTGGCGTGAGTCATCCACCTCCCCACTAGACTTTCCTCAACACCCTTCTCTCTCTTTCAAGGCTAGTGCAACCCGGATGCATGCTAATCACGCTCGACTAGAAGTACAAAATTTTTCATTTTCCCCCGCTATCTGCAACCCCCACAAGCCTGCGCTCTAGGACATGGCTGGCCTTATGGGTAATCCGGGCCTGCATACTGGAACTAGAGAGTAAAAGTTAGAACTTCAGGCTATATTTTTTAAGGTGAGTTTCTTTTTCTGGGCCTTGAATCATGTTAATTTATTGTTAGAATACATATATATATAAAATATCTCAATATAGGAAGATTTGCTTCTGACAATGTAATAGTAAACAATTACCCCTAAATTAATACCTGAACATGGTAAGAAATTACCTTGGTTCTATTGATGATATTTATCTGTTTTAGTAAATCTCTGTTATGCTTTTCAATTTGCATTAATCGAAACATATCATCATATAGTTTACCGGGTTTGATGTACATTCGTACAGGTAACTTTGGAGCTGAGTTGTCTACCTTTGATGTTGCGTTTTCAACCTTAAACAACAAATTATTCAACTTCATATTAAAAAATTAATTTAAACCAAGGTATTGGTAATCAATTTATAGTAATGTTAAATATTTTTAAGCGTTCAAGTCAATACAAATGCTGTTGGTATAGTGACTTTCTTATTGTAGTGTAATTAAGTTTGATTTTTAACACCTTATAGATTTTAGAGCAATGTTATTCACTAATGAAGGTTTTGAGAAATATAAAATGAATAGGCTAAAAAGAGCAGATAAATTTTCAAATGCATTTGAAGTTAATAAATTAATAATAAATGAAGATAAAATAATTATTTCTTATATGTAAATTAAAAAATTAAGTTATAAATAATTCTAACAGAATAAATAAATAGTTACATTAGTTTTTGGTCTCATCCATCACTAAAAATGATGATATTGTCATTGAAACATTAATGTGTGTATTCCATTTATAAGATTTTAATTGTTTAGGCTCATGAATGTTTTTTTTAGTAAACTGAAGATAAGTTAATAAGTAGTCCTACAATATTAAAAACTAATCTCTGTTTTGTTATTGTTTAACCAAATAAAATTGGATTTAGTTATAGCCTATATTTGGATTCAAGGGACAGGTATTTTAAAATAAATAAATCAGTTTATAAACATTTGTAAGTCTATATTTTATATTAGTTAAATTAAAAGGAACTTATTTCAAAATAATAATAACATAGATTTGTTTACGAAAAAAATAATTTTCAACATCCCAATAATAGTTTCCTTAACAGAGAAACAAATAAAATTATGATTACCGTACTTTGCCAAATAAATAGGCTTACAATGAAACATAAATTAATTATTATAGAAACAATGCTTGTTATTTTATACATACATTTTGTCTGTGTCGTTTGAAAGCATTAATTTCTGAATGTTGTATTCTCGGTCCTGACATATATATATATGTTACTATATTCTTTTCTTTCTTACAAATTAAGTTACTAAATTAAAGTTGATTTTTATATTCTTGGTTGTATAAGTAACTTTTGAAAGAGTTATTGTGGTAACATGGAAGCTATTAAGTAAACAAAGTAAATAGTAATATGATTTGAAACATATGATAATTATCACCTGTGGATTCTAAATTGTTAGTTTTAAAAACTATTATTTTGATATCCTATTTCTATTAAATCACAAATTAATTACAATATATTATATTTTTTAATTTGAGGACAGTTAAAATGAAGTTTTAGAGCCGAAACAGATTACAATAAGGTCTCACTATAACGCTTCAACTTTGATTACATTTATAAAATGATGTTAGTAATATCATTCTAAACTAACTCTGAATAACTTAAAATGGTTGCATTTGACCAAAATCAAACTATTTTGAAAATAATTTACAAAAGTAATTTTGGTTTATTCTATCTTGACTCCATTTGATTTCAACTAATTAATTTCATTCAAGTAACTCATTTGGGTTACTTAATTGTACTCACCATTAACTGCATAAAACATTTTGTTTATTATTTTTATAAAGCTATATTATACAAGATTTAATATCCAAAACTATACTACATTAATTTAAAAAAATTAATTTCCGAGAGATTGCCATGCAGTTGGTAGTATGCAAAAATTATATACACAGTATATAGAGAAATGCCTTACTAAAGAAAAAAATGTCTGGATCAGAGTCAGATCTACAAATTCTTGATTCCCTACTTTATCTAGAAAACCAAAGTGAAGAGATATTGCATAATTTAAATCATTATAATGTCTTGTGTAGTTGATTTTTTTAAATATGAGCTAAATAACTAATGTATGCTGTATTATATGTTATAATATTTGATTTGAGGTTATAAACTATATATAAATACAACCTTTTATCATAAATAAAATTTTTTATACAAATTTTAAGAAAAGATGCATAATCTTTAGCTTAGGAAACATTCCTACATCTAAACAGCTGATTTTACCCATCATCTGTAATACACAAACCTAGCATAGATTATACCAGAGATAATAATACCAAGAGTTAATAATAATAATACCTTTGGGGTTATGTTTACAACTTTAATAAATATAATTCTTGTAATATTAATAACTTCTAAATCATTTGATCTATCAATATGAATTAAAAAGCAATTAAAAGATAATATTTGTATCTTTCTTTAAATATATAATAACATACATAAATACAATATTTTAACAAATATTCATAAAGTTTTATAATCCTTACTAGCTGAATACCCGTGCTTCGCTACTGGGAATTTCTTTTTTGCATCACTATTTACTCATAACAAACTGTTATATTTTTCTGTCATTTTCAATTAGTTTGGCATTTATTGTTCAATGGCCACCCGTCAATCGTCTTCGTTACGTTATGTGGGCTGAATAAATTACACCAATAAAAAAATAAAAAATTCAGAGTGAAGAGCATTTTTTTCAACCAATAAATCTACAGACTGGTAAATCACAGTCTTAGCTGGATGTTTGCAGATCACCCAGATACGTCTTTAATATGTGAATACATAGATCGGGATAGTTTTGATCAGCTTACGTTTAAAATAATTTCTTGAACTTAATAAGTGCCCAAATATAATTCTCTAGCTTTAAAGAAAGAATACCAATTAATATTTATTGTTTTTAAGGGTTGTTATTACATTTTCAACCCTTAGCAGCACATAACAAAATGTAAACGGTTATTTTTTACATGTATCTTGTAAGAAATTAATGTACAAAATTTCAGCTCTCTAGCTTTAAGAAAGTAAATCAACAAATGTTTATTGTTTTTAGGGGTTGTTTTCCCATTTGCCATTTTCACCCCTAGCAGCAAGTAACAAAATGTAAAACTCATTTACTTTTCATATGCGTTTTGTAAGAAATAAATGTATAAAATTTCAGCTTTAAGGAAAGTAAACAAACAACATTTGCTGCTTTAGGGGTTGTTTCAACCCTTAAAGGACAAATATTTTAAAATCCTTTCTTAGTTCTCCTCTAGCCCTTATGAGCAATATGTGTACAAAATTTCACATTCCTTGGCGGTAGGGTTTTTGAGATATATAACAAACAATATTTATGGTTTTAGTGGTTGTTTCAACCCTTACAGACCCATTATTTTAAAATATTGTCTTAGTGGGAGTCTAGCCCAGATGATCAATATGTGTACCAAATTTCACATTCCTTGGCGGTAGGGTTTTTGAGATAAATAACAAACAATATTTATGGTTTTAGGGGTTGTTTCAACCCTTACAAACCAAATATTTTTAAATATTGTCTTAGTGGGCCTCTAGCCCCTATGGCAAATACGAGTACCAAATTTCCCGTTCCTAGGAGGTAGGGTTTTTGAGATATATAACAAACAATATTTATGGGTTTAAGGGTTGTTCAACCCTTACAGGCCAAATATTTAAAAATCCTTTCTTAGTGGACCTCTAGTTCTTATGGCAAATACGTGTACCAAATTTCCTGTTCCTAGGAGGTAGGGTCCGTTTTTGGGAATGACAACCCAAAAATACCCCTAACAATTTGAATATCAAAATGAAGTTTCTTTAGTTGTCCTATTACATCACAGCGTATACACATGCCAAATTTCATCTCTCTAGTTGCATGGGGAGTGGGAGATTTAGTGATGATGAGTGAGTGAGGGCTTTGCCTTTTATATATAGAGAAGATAATTGTACACATTTACCAAGTTAAAAATCGCTGTCAGCATAGTTAGGTAGGCCTAGATAAAATGTGTTGTTTAAATAGTATTTTGTATAAATGATGTACTTCAGATGTGTATCTAATTAATCCGCTTGTGATTTTTCACGGGGATTTACTGGTATTTAGGCCTACATAATTTAATTTGTACATAATGTAATGTATTTTATTTATGGTGTATTGAAACTGAACACACTAGTTTTTACTGTAAAGTAGAGTATGAAGAAGACACTGAAGTGTTAAAGTAAACCTTTTGTAACTGCTTGATGTGAAAGTTACGAAAGAACATCTGGTGCTTAAAACAAAGATACCGTAATAATAGCTTAAATGGTTTTTTCACTATCCATGTAATGTTTTTGCGCAACTTCTCCCACTCATAAGCCCGAGTACAATTATTTGTGAGCTATATATTTCGAAAGGTAATCAAATTTACTACAATCCTGTGCAAAGGTATTTTAGGTACACTTCCTGGAACAAGGAATAAAATTCATAAGAAGCTGCCAGTATATAATACTAGTTATTTTCTGATAGAAAAATTCGGCTATAGTAATGCAGCAGTGCTGCTTACGCTTTTGTTTTATTAAAATGTGCTATTTTAAAAATAAAATTTTACATGATCAAGTGTCTTTTGTCCTGACACATGTTTGTGTTGATTACATATAATAAGATGTGAAATGGTCGATTGATTCGGTCAAGCAAATTTGCGCACATTTTAATTTAAGATAAAAACCACTCCAAAAACATGATTAAGGACAATGTCCCATGCAGAGTATGTGGCTTCTGTTTAAGTCAATGCAACATAAACCTTTAGTCACTATGTGTAAAATATTTTATGTATTGTAATGCCAGTCAAAGATATTCATAAGAGATTGAGAGAACTAAACTATTTTCATGTGATGTTTTGGTCATTAGTTTGGTCCTTTGTTTAAAATTCTGTAAATACTTTTTACATGGATAGTTAACAGTTTCATGTTTTTAAATAGAGGTTGCAAAACAATTTTTAACTAAAAAAAGACATGCATCAACTACTAATACTACATACTTTAGGTAATACAGTTGTACAAAATGCATTTCGTAATTAGATTAAAACTTACTTTTTACAGCAGGTTTCAAGGCCTAGATGATGCTGATGGCCCAAAGTTAAGGAATTCAAGTGCACAATAGTTTTGTTGGTCAAGATCTTACTGAAACTTCTACCATCTCCGAGTCTCTTGTCTTGTTGGGGGTGGTCAACTTCAGCAATATATGCTCCAAGAGTCATTCAAAGCAATGCAACTATAGCTGCTAGTGAATATGAGTTCAATTTTGGGCCTTACAGTAAATGTGGTAGTAACTCGTGAGTTTTTTACATAGTAATCAATCTAGTGTCAGTTATCCTTTACTTTCCATTCTTCTTAAAACAAAATCTTCACTCCACCTGTCTTGCATTTTGACAAAGAGTTTTGACTAATTCTGTTTTAGAGCCATATTCACAATAAGTTTGGTCATCTTACATAAAGTATCAAGTGTGCCCTAGTGTCTTCTGGAGGTACCTCCGCTCAGAATTGGATACAAATGTTCCGTTTGTAATATTTGTCCTATTGTCGGATAAAAATTTAAATTTTCAAAAACTTAAAAATATATAACTTAATTTTCTGAATAAATGAAAGTTTTAACTTTTATTGTTTAAGTTATTTCACATTAGTGATTGTGCACTATGGATGTTTCAGAAGACTGCGGACAATATTGTATCATAAAGTAGATACCCAAATAATAGAAATTCTGTCCACAAATAGCTTAACCGTCATGTAAGTTCTAGATCTATCTGGAGGATTATAATTTACACTGTAAAACTGGTTTCCATTAAAGATTATTTTAATGTAATAAAGTTGATAAATAGTTCAAAATATTTCATGATAAAATCAAGTTTTTAATATTTTTCAGCAGTTCTACACTGTTCAGTCCTGTTAACCACACATTGTTCGGTACTTCCTAAATGTTGACCTTCAAAAAAAATTTTGATAGTTTTTTTATAAACTCTCTTTAATTACAAAGTAAATCATTTCAATTCCATATTTAAAAAGAAAAGAAAAAACTTCAGCAGATATGCTGCAATGTGTTCTCTAGTTACTATAATGGATTTGTCCATGAGTAAGAATTGCCAGCTCAAATTTCCTTAAGAATCAAACTGTTGTCAGGTGATTTAAAAAAGAAGAAGCATTTTACAATAATTAATTATTAAAGAGCAAGTCAAACTATTGAAAAACAATCCTAGAGATTAAAGAAATATGTTTTAAACTAATTTGTTCCTATATATCAATTTATCATTGGAAAATCTTTTATATAAGCGCAATATAATATACAATACAAATAAAATAAAGTAACACAATGTAACATTAATTAATAAAATATTTCATTAAAATCAGTCAATCTCATCAAGTCTTGGATCTGGTTCGTCAGGTTGTTCGATTGATTCTTTTTTGACATCATGTTTTTCTTCCTCATCAATATCAATCTCAATTACGCTGGGTGTTTTTTCTTCTTCTTTTAACTCTAGTTGGTCTTCTTTTAAATCAACTTTATCTTCTTTCAATTCAAGTTTATCTGCATTAGAATCACTTAGAACTTCTTGTTTCATCTCACCAGTGTCATGTTTACTTTCAACAATTAATGGTGGAGATGGTTCCATTTCGAATTCCATCTGAGAAGATTCATGGCTTTCAAATACCTCCTCAGCTTCCTTCTCCATTTCAATGACTTTCCTAATGACTTTCTGTGATGGTGATTCTAAATGCTGAGTAGGTTGGCTAATGTAAACTAATTCTTGCATCTCTGAATCATATTGTTGTTCACTGTCAGATTCCTTTTGTGGAGAGAAACTTGAAAAACTTACAAAGCCCGGTGATATTGTCCCTCTTGGGGAAGTAGTTTTTTTAAGTGATTTCAAATCTACTGTACCTTGGGTGACAATAGATGGTCTATACACTAGGCCTAGAGCCCTTGCCTTGCTTTCAAGAGCCATAATTATGGCTTTAGAATGAGTTGTCCTTTGAGAAGTTTCTTCGTGCTTGCTGTCAATTAACAAAACACTAGTATCTATATCTAGATTTGTTTCTTCCGCACTGTCGGCACCAATATCTGTTATAATCTCTAAAGTACTTTTTATTGTTTCACTAGGTCCATCAAATTCTATTTTGTACCCACTAGAGATTTGTGAGATTTGTGATAGAGATTTTTCATGCTCGAAAACACTTTCTTCCTCCACCTCATAATAGACGCTTACATCATCTTCAACAGCAACCCTAAATTTACGATCAGCAAATCTCCGGCATGGATGTATTCGATCCCAATGAACATTATAATCTTCGCCGTATGTTTTTTTAAGCCATTCAATGTTTTCTTCTCTTCTTTTAATTCGTTTCTTTGCGTACCTTTCTTTATGACTTTTTCTGACATGAATTTTAAGCCCTTCTTTTAGAAGTTCTTCTTTCAATTTCTTTCTTAACCACCTACAACAAACAAAAAACAAAAACTAATTAAATAATAAATCAAATTGTTTTAATCTAACATGAAGTAGTAATATAAGGGCACGTGGATAGACGGAGTAATTAACTAGGTAAAACAAAATCAGTATAAGGTGACTCATGCTTTAAGAAAAAATGTCCCTTATGCTTTTGTTATTCCTGCATTATTACCATAGTTCCACATTTTATCTAAAGATTGGTACACACTTAACTGCATACTTGATAAGCATGCATGGTCAATCTTTCTAAACAAGTATGCTTGAGCAATCGAAATATAATTTTCCAAAAGCTTTATGATTGTGCAATCGGTTTGAAGGATGATTGAACAGAGCCGTGCTTGTGGAAGTAAAGGAATATCAGTTACGAGTAACCTGACAGAGGTGGAAAACATATATTTTCTTGCACTTTAACTAGCTATCTGAGAAAAGAAAATCCTACAAGCCTTTATTTTATATTATCAAAGTGAGCTATGTTTTAGGCAAAACTAACTCCAAGAATCACAACAAGACGAGATATACAGGATGATTCACAAAAATATTCAAAGAATTTGAGATGTCACTCTACATGTAAAAATAAACAACATATTTAATGTAAACATAGATTCAAAAACAATTAGCTTCTCGCTTGTATGCCATTTTGTTTTGTTTGAAAAATATATACAGTAGAGTCCAGCTATTCCGAACTAATTGGGACTGAACACTGTTTGGTTTAGCGGGAATTCGGAATAGGCGGATTTCATGCATAATATCAACGTAAGGCGTAAATTAAGTGCGGGAACATCTGCTAGTAACTATACTAATCTGTTCTATACAGTGTTGATCGGCTCGCAGGAAAGCGAGGAGGAGGTGAACGCTCAAACTGAATTCATATCACACGTAGACGCGGCAAATACTCTTAACCTCACTTTAGTGTAGGTTTACAGCATCCAGGGTTATTTCCTTCCTTTGCTTTACGATTCCGTTTTCTTCTAAAAACGGAAGGGAAGGGATAGGTAGTTTGAACTGTCCGTTTTGTCATCCCGCACTCTGTCAGATAGTACCGCATTATCTTGAAAAAAGTTCGAGGAAAAAAATTCCTTTTTGAGAAACACGCTTGTAAGCAACTGGCAGGTGGCAACAACACTACTAGCAATGAATATAACTTATAAGTTGTAGTCATTGCTACTAGTGCCTAGCTGTTGTATCTAATCCTTCCTTCTTTCTGAAGGGGCCAGTATCTGTTTCACCGGAAGCTTTTTGCCGTAGCTTCCTTCCCGCAAAAGGGATGGAAAGTGTGAAGAAAACAAAACCAGATTTTATTCCAATTTGGTTTCAGGCATTTTCATCAAGCTTAGGCTCTATGTATGTCTCTATTTAACTTATTTGTATAACAATAAATGTACGGTTTTTCACAAACATATTTTTAATTACTCCTGTTTTTATATTAAAAAATCGGTAATTTTTCTGAACTCTGTTCGGAATAGCGGGACTCTATTGTAATAACAATTGAAATAAGTAAGATATTGGGTTAAAATGTATTACATGCATTATTTGTGTTAAGACAAAAGCATAAAACTTTGTATTTATTTTGTAGGTACTATTTTCAAAATGATTATCATTCATTATCTTGAAAACCGCTAATTTTAAAAATATATTCAAGAGGCAAAATATTATGTTTGTTATAGCATTAAATTGTAAAATTCCAAGCCATAGATCTCTGTAAAGATAGCATTTTTAACAGCTCTGATGAAAAGTCCTTATGACGTAAAATAAGTTTTTCAGTAGTTTTTCATTCAACACAAAACAAAAGAAGTTATAGCGAGAGCATAATCATTGTCTAACTCAACATATTTCACACCCAAAGTGGTAAGCATTCATGTGCTGTATAGTGTTGAAGTACGTATCACAAATGGTGTATTACAACTGTCCCAAACTTACTCGTATTCTTGATCTTCTTTCTTTCCTTTTTTTTGGCCAGCACTGTAGTCATTCCTTCTTATACTTCCTTTGGGCTGATACAAAGAAGTATAAGTTCTCTGGTCTTCATATTCAAGCATATTTCTTAACACATGTTGAATTATTCCTCACTATAGTTTCCACAGGAATTCCTTAATTTGTACAGGCTATTCCGCAGCTCTCTTGTAATCACCTTGTCTTTTTCTTCCGAAATTAGGACCATAACAAAAGTGTTTTGTTCAGCATCCTGGCTTTCCCTTCCTACCATAAGCATGACTTTAATCGTTTATCTCATAACATCTCCAGGATCTCAGCTTTTTCCTCTTAGTAATGTCTTAATTTCTTGAGGAACGTCTTTGAGAGGCTTATCATTTAGAGAAATTTGTTTATTTAAATTTTGTATGATGTATGAATGTGATTGTGAATGATGTTTATAAGACAAGCAGTTTATCTTTTATTTTAATAAGTATGTTTAGATTTTTTTTAATAATATTTAAATTGAAAAATAGTTTAAACAAATTTATTTTGTGTGAATTTGGGATTTTTTCTTTATTTTTAATTTTTATGTACTTTCTTCTTTTTTTTATGTGTATGTTTTTTTGAATAGTTAAATTAATTTTTGTTCTGTATTAGGTTTAAGTTTAGTGTATAATTGCTTAAATATGATGTTAGTTGTGTATGGGTTAAGTGGAAGAGAGGAAGTTATGAAGGACTCATAACTTCATAACTTTTCCCCTTCCTTTTATAACTTCACCCTAAATAAAGACTGAATTAATCTCTCAACGAATGTGTTTTGGTAAATCTACATCATAACTGTGCAGCCGTGATATTCTTACGTAACGTGTCAGTATTGTTTACCTTCTGAATAAGATCCCCATAGATTTCAACTCAATGGTGTTTTTGATTTTCCATCATGAGCTGGTGGACAAAGTTTGCTGCAACATAACTAATTTGCCATTTATTTAAAGGATTTCTTGATACGAACCAAATTAAAATTTGCACTCTTCAACCATTTCTTAGGACACTTGTCTATCGATGTTGATGGTTGTCCAGAATTAATGTCAACTACAACTGATGATAACCTTCCTCGAACCTTTCATTACAACTTTATCAGCTCAAAACTTCATGGTTGTAAGCAATTCTATAATTTGCCATAAAAGTTTCTAAGAACAAGTTCTCTAATTCATAAAGAACTTGATGCTATCACGTCTCTTTAATTGAACTCATCAAAAAATTGCCGAACACATAAAAATGTTTTTACAAAAACAACAGTTAGCTAACCAATAAGTTGGTGTTCAACTTAAGAAGTATTAATTATAAATTCATCAGTACTGTACAGTAATATATATACATTGCAGATTTAATGAGGACTAAAGCAGTAATTTGAAATTAAAACATTTTGATACTGTATGTTCGAACCCTATTAAAAAAAAAAAAAAACTATATGTTTGCAAGTTAGCTAGTATAGTTATCAAGACATTAAAAGTGTCGGATGTTGTTCCAATATCATTAAAAGATGATACTCCATTGCGGCCAAAAATTATTTAACTAACCTCAACGTTTTATTTCTCTTTCTTCGTCTGTCGTTAAATAACATTCTCAAGGAGTTGTATTTGTCCATGAGTTCTGAAAACTCAAAATCAAACTGCCAAGGGCTTCGTTCTATAACGTCCAACTGTTCATCTGCAACGTCTTTAAATCCATCACCAAAATATTGGTCAACTTTCCTGTACACATCCTCCATCATACTTTCATCTTCTGTAGGTACTATAGACTTAACCTAAAAAAAAAACTAAATTAACATTAATATTAAACGACAATTTCATTTTGTTATATATGTCGTATATCATCAGAAGCCTTATAGGCTATCAGTAATAAGCCAGAAACTGTGTGCATTAAATTACAAGTTATATAATTTATATACAATTTATAAGAAATCATCTCGGAAGTTTTAAAGAACAAATTTCAGTATACTGCAAACTACCGCTTAACTAACATTTCAATAACTTGACAGAGGAGGACAAAAACCGATTATTTTTAAGTAGAGTTCTAAGAGGCACCCCAGTTGACGGTGCCAGCAGGTAGGCAACTAGTACCCTTTTGCGGAAACAGACTCATAACCCGGCATTACTAAAAACATTTCTCTAATATGTTTCTAATATTAAATTTTACACGATTTTGTTTTTGATATAAAAAATATGGTTGCAGAACGAATAAACTATTCATAGGTAAATTAAATTGGGTACATTGATATCATAACAGGCAATTTTATAGGAATAGTCAGCGACAGTGGTTGTGAAACAATGTCTTCATGCAGGACAGTACGTAGATGGCAGGCGGAATGAGTAGAAGAGTGTTCCACCAACTGGGCTGCCCCTAACTCTACATAATATCTTAAATCTTAAAATATTAAAAGAATTAATATATTGTTATAATTTACATGTCGTCAGTGAGTTTTAAAATAGTGTAATTTGAATCATTCTTTAGTTAGTTATTCCCTGCCTTCATTTCCCCTTGTTTAATTTGCTTTGTATTGTTGAAGTAGAAGTAATAACGGGCAATGCAATAATATAATTGCTAGCTGAAATTTATATATAAATTATCTTGAATTATTATATATATTATTATGTGTATTTAATAGAATGTTATTTATATTTTTAAAACAACATTTTGTATAGCCTACTTTTTTACTATTGAAGAAAGAAATCTAAATCAATAAATTTACTAAGTTAGTTAGCCGGTATTGGATCTTAATGAATTACAGAGAAGCAGGATTAGCCTAAATAATTGTAGTTAGGTGGTATATTATTTATAGATCCTTAGTAGTTCAGTAGTTTTCTTATAACAGTTCTGTAGATAGGCGGTATTGTTTCTGCTGTGAATTTATGTTTTCCTATAGCTACTTAATAAAGTGTGTTTTTGTACACTCACAGCAGTTCGCAAACTAAACTACATGTGTTCAGCATCGGCGTGCGGTAAAACAATACTTTAGCCTACATCAGCTGTTTTTACTTTGCCCTCTAGGGTGCAATGTTCTGAAAATTTGATTGTTGTGGGACTAACCTCTATAAACATGTTTTGTTTACTAAAGCAGATCTTTTATAAAACTAAAACACTAATTTAAAATGTAGCTGTAGGAAAAACGTTGTTTATATTACGGGTGTAAAGTTTACTTAGTCACCTTCAACAAACTTTATATCGTGCAACAAACTCAATTTTGTACCCTTGATACACAAATAACTATTTTGTGCAATAGCGCTGCTAGCTCTATGATTTTTGTCGTAAAACTTGTATTAGTCAAAGTGAAACGTCCACCAGAATGTGTTGGAACCAAAAAGTAAATTTTGTTAAAAATATCATCAGGTCGGCGGTATTTTTTGCTGAGCGAAGATACAAATAGTTCCTACCTAGAACGCGGTCTCTTAGCAATTTTTGTTTTCAGTATCTTGATTATAAAACTATTAAGTAGTAAAAGATGTTATGGAATATTTGAAATAAAAATCAATTAATTTACACTTTCTATACTAAACAGTTACCAGTTCCTGTTGTTTATGTATACATATATACCACACCTAGTGTTCAAAAGTTAGGTACTTGATTTAAAAGGTTTAAAATAATAATAATAAATTTTTGCCTCCTTATGATTCCAAAAACCTAAACTTATGCATAAGACTAAAAGGTAGAGACTTGGTACCTTGTTTTTTTTAGGAAAAATTAGATCAACAGTTGATCTAAAGATTATGTCTGCCTGTTTCAACTTCTCCTGCACTTTAGCTAGTTTCTCGGCTTCATTTTTCTTTTCTTTCACTAACGGTCGCATTAAAATTTCCATCTCAACTCGATCTACTTTTTTCTTCTGCATTATAACCTAAAATATAAAAGCATGAATTAGTGTGAAGCTGTGAAACAACCAATTATTTTAGCTATAGAAGTAGCAAACAAAATATGTCGATAATCTTAATTTTCGTGTAAAGTGAAAAACAAAATTTTAGAATTAAATATTTTTTTAGAACATCTAAATGATGGTAACATATGTTTCCCATAATATGTAAAAATTTAATGAAGTGAGGGATTTTATATTAAATAGCGCAAAATTGATGGTTGGATTTGAAGTACGTTGTCATAGTGGAGGGGTCACAGTACCCAGCAGTCTACCTAGTTTTGGCGTAGAGGAACATTGAACACCGTGTTTTCACTGTGAATTAGTTCTTTCGAAACAACGAATTGTTACAATAAAGTACAATACCTTTTATTTTTCCGTCAGTGACCTCTTTTTTGTTGTTGTTCTTTGACACAACACATTTAAAAAACACAGTACGTTGATGCGCATCTTATGACGACCGGACATTGACTGACTGCATGCTATCAGTCCACGCTCTAATCTACAATTACTTGCTGCAGGCTTTTTTAATTCGTATCGCTGTGTCATATAGGGTGTTCGAATTGAAATTTAGCTGGTCATTTAATAATCGGTGTTCATTATTCTTGTTTAATTCTTTGAAAGCCTTGTAAATTTCAAACTCTTCCACAGCGTTCATAAATTTGCCTTTACCGCAAATCTTTATTGGTTTAAGGTTTTTTCCAAAATCTGAGTAACTGTGATTTTCGTCTATTAAGTGACGCGCGTAATTAGACTTGTTACCCGAATTGTTATTTATTTTGCAATGGCTGTTCCGCTGACATTTCAATTTGGCGCGTGATGGACTGATTTCTGACTGATATTTCTTTGGGTGACTACATTCCAAACAACAGGATCAGTTATGACAAAAAATCTCCTGAGCGTCTCCGTTCGGCATTGCTTCTGTACGGAACTGTGAGAGCATCAGTTCTTCAGATTCCTCCCCAGATTTCTCTTCGCACCCTTAGCAGTGTGTTAAAGTGAAAGTGATGGAGAACTTTGAAGAAAGAATTCTGATGTGCTTACATGAAGAAAGACACCATCTTTCAGAAGTGATTTTACTTACATGAAAGGTATTTTTATTTTTTTTTTTATTTTTTATGACATGTTTGAGATTGGGTTAACTGTAGAATTCACATATGTTAATTAAAACAAAAATATTTTACTGGTGCAGGAATATTCTAAAATTCCTATCTACTTCTAAGTTCCCATAAGCTAAACACAGAACAATCCAGCCCTTGCGCTAAGTTACAATAACATTATTACAATAAAGTTTCTTTCCTCTTTTTTAGTATGTACAATGCTTTTTGGGACTTTTATCCCATCTTCAGACACAATAAATAAATTACTCGACAGAGTTTGTCAAACATTAAAATTAATTACTCACAATGCAGCACATTTAAAGACTGTAAGTTTTGCTGTACACCATCTGGCTACCGGACAGCAACTTTAATATTTGACGACCTCGGTTGAATAATTTATTTGTTGTATCTGAAAATGGGACAAAAGTCCCGAAACAGATCACATATACAAAAAAAGAGGTCACTTGAAGGAAACAAAAGTAAGAAACTTTATTCTAATCATTTAGTGTCCTGGATACTGAAAACCAAGTCTTTATTTAATACCATTTTGTTTGTTTATTTTATTATTGTTCACTGTATCTACTAACGAAGTTGTGCATTTTTTCCTATTTCTCCACACTCTGCACCAATGGTGTCAGTTACCAAAAAATATCAGTCAAAAGATTTTGGTAATATTTAGAAGATCTACAACAATTTTGAGTTATTAAGGGAGTAATGCATTTGTTCTTGAAACATTCTCTAATGGTAATTTGAAAATAATTAATATTTACTTCTTTTCTAATCAAGATATTGGGTGCTTAGTCTATTTTATACATGAAATCAAAACAAAAGAACACAAAATATAATACAAAATGATTGAAATTTAATGATTTGAAATTGAGTTTAATGTGAATAATATTAAATGTTTGCTTTATCATTGAGTAAACATGATAAAGTTTATTTGACTAAAATAAAATTGTTAGTTTCAAATTCAAAAAATTACAAATTGTGTTGGCCCAAAACAACATAATATAATATTTCTTCAACACAGTAGAACCTCTCTTAACCGGCCTCGGATCAACCGGTCCTAGGATTAACCGGCCTATCCCATGGAACAGATTATATTACTGTAACTGGCCGAAGTGTCAAACATTGATTAACGGACATTTCTTGGAAAATAAACCGGAGTGATGCAACATTAGGTGTGCAATGTGCGTTAGTGTTGTAACAGACAGAACAGGGGAAGGGGAGTGTGAGTTAGATTCCCCTCTTGCTTCCGCGGCAACTGTATTTTTTCTTAGAATCAATTGACAAAGCGGCATCTTTTGTTTCTTTTTCTTCGTCTGTTGCTTTGTCGGAACCTTTACTGAATTTTGTGGCAGCAAAATGTGTAATATTTGTAACATATTGCGTAATATGTTGAGCAGCAAAAAGATTCAACGGCATTAGACGTGATTAAAGTACGAAATTGGAGAGACTTGGCATTAAAAATCTTTGAATGTTAAAGAACAGAAAAAAATAACTGATTTTTTTATACGGAAAAATTCAGTTTTCAAAGTTTAAAATGTTTAATTTGTTGGTGTTTGTTTATGTATGTGGTGCATACAATAAAATGGGATGCAATAACGTCTTATTTCCTTGTTTATTTATGAAATATGTAGATTTATTTTGAACAAAAATCTATTTTTTACGGGAACGTCGGATCAACCAGCCAAACAGGTAACCGGCCAGAGAAGAGGGGTTCTACTGTAATCAAGTTTCAGTTATGATTGACACATAAAATAAAATAAAAATTACAGGATATACTATATTACTTTTCTTAGGTACATAAAAAATGGTAGGTTCATTTTACCGGGACATTACAAATATATCAGAGTCTTTTCTCGGGGAGGGGTTAGTGCCTGCTCTTCTCAAGTCTAGTCTGGACCACAAAACACAAATTCATACAAACAAGAAAAGAAATATATTTGGTTTAGTTACCAACGTTACCAAATAAAATCATGAGTGAAATGAAAATGAAAAAATCCCAAGTCTTTGGTTCAAATTCTATATATCACTCTTAAGAAATATTGTATCTTATTTTTATTCACTTATTTGCCTTTTAGGCTCAAGGTTGTTACTCGTGTATAAAATAAATGAATATGAAACATAAAAGGATTGGTCTTACCAATAAAATAATATTTAATTTGCTCTTTGTTCTAGTTTTCTTTATACTGATAAAAGTGCACTTATGATGAATTGCACTTTTACAGTTTTTTTAAATGATACTTATTAATTGCTTAGTTAATTCTTCTAGATGCCATGATTTTTGATGATCAATTCCATTTTATCACACCGTTAAGCATGGGACCAGTGTTAGAAGCCCTGTTGTTCAGCTGTTTGGTTTCTTCACCATCTAATATCTTCTAGGAATCTTTTTTTTTAAATTCCCACCTTCTATATCGCCGACCGCATTTCTGAGGATAAATATATGTTATTAAATGAGGTGAAACGTGAAACATAACACATTTTAAAACATAATACTCACTGGTTTTGTGATTGTGGCAGTTACATATGATAATTATTATTATAGTTAATTTATATTATTTTGGAGAACAAATAACTTCTTTTATTACAATAATATGTCATACAAACTAATTTACATGATTCTTAATCATCTACATATTTCTTTATTATTTTAATCAATGAAATTCAGTCGTCCAATGAGATCGCTCGTTCTCTCTGAGGGCGTATCATTATACCGAGGAGAGCCTTGCCTGTGGGTGGCATCCATCTTTAATCTTTATTTCTCATTTATTGCATTATATTTAATTATTTATACATAATTAATTTGCTAGGGGTTATTTTGTGAGTAGAACTCCTCCTAGAGTTTTTAACCGATTTTGATGTTTTTGGTGTCATTTTACAGAGCTCACTCTGAAGTTGTGCTTCCCTTAAAATGAGCTCAATGTTAAGGGCTTCGCCCCAGTGGCCCTCAAAGTTGCCATGTTAATCTTATGGAAGGTCAATTATAAAGAAGAAGAAGAAAGATTTCTTTTGATTTTATCAGGGGCACAAAAAACAGCTGTTCGTATGAAAAGCTTAAAACAGCTGATTTTGATCAACAGCTGATTTTGATCAACAACTGATTTGGATCAAAAACTGAATATAATTTTAGGTTAGGTAAATCAAGCAATAGCGAAGCATTGCCATGTCCACTAGTCTGTACTTATTCTCAGATGAGATAATAGATGTAAAATTTTGCTTTTGTTCTATAGGCCATGTTAGTTTTTGCATCTCGCTTTTGTTTTCTTGTAATTTTTAAAAGTCTGCCGCTAAATAGATTGTTTCAGACTAGGCCGATTTATTACTCATTTTCCAAATTGGGAGATTTATTTCTGTCGATGTTCTTGGGTTTTGATTCTAATTTATCTGGATAACTAGAATAACTTCGATTAATTTTTATGTGGGTTGTGTATGTCTAGGATTGTTGGAAGTAAATTTATTTGGTTCTGTTTTGTTGGAATATCGGAATCTTTCTGATGGTTTTTTGTTTTTACCGACGTTTATTAAAATTGTCTCTAGGTGTCGCAATGTTGTTCTTTGGATTCATGACAAGTTTGGAATTTCTTTATTTTTTAATAAATATTAGACAACTTCATTTCTAGTTGTTTCATTCCGGAACCTAATTTTGGTCACCCTTACCTGTAAGGGATGGCCGTTCCATACATTGCTTCATACAAAAGTTTTCGATAGTGGTAAGAAAACTTACAATAACTTTGAACGGATTTGCTATTGTGCCTACTAAGCAAATTATGATTATTTCTTTTTTTCATAAACCCCTATTTTGTCCACTATTCGAAGAAATGGTTGGTGATGTAATAGAACTCTCAAAACAAATGTTTTGTTACCATTCTTAGGAGGTATTATAAAAACGGATGCAATATTTTGCATACAAACCCTTTAAGGAGTAAAAACAATACAGAAAATTGCACTTAAATACTAATGATGTTCTACAACGTCCTGTACAAATATCACAAAAGAATTGGTGACGTTCTGGAGTAGTGTTTTGCTACTCTCTCCACTTTTATTAATTTTTAAGACACTTTACACAAAATAGTTTTAATACGAGGTCACTGGAAGGGGACGGGATAGGTGAGAGTCTCACCCTTTATTTTGAGGATAAACAGCGGTTTAGGAACATATGATTCACTGTCTGATGTACGAAACTGTCTTATAACAAATTATACGGCTGTAAGGCTGCACAGATGTTTGTGTACTATTTTACAGGTAAAGTGGTTAAAACCAATCGTTAGATTGTACACCACAGAAGATGTTTGGAAAGTATTTTGTGATAATATATGCAGAGTTATATTTGTTGTTCGAACTTGGAGTGATCCATATTTTATTAGTTAGATCGTTCTGTTGTTTATTATGTGCATTTGAATTATTATTGTATAGCTTCCTAATTATAAAAGTCTTCCCAAGACAGGTATTTGAGATGCATCGCTCACCAAAAAAGAAAGGGCTATTGTTCTGACATCAGTGGTACCAAGCAGTGACAAACATGCAATGCGCCTAACGGGGTGTTATTTTCCTTAGCCGCTTCCGACACCAGAGGGACAAACTAGGAAAAAGTTTTAAAAGCGATGCTACGTATGTCTTGATTGTAATGTGCCATTGTGTATTTACCATTGTTTTAAAGGTTTTCATAAAAAGAAAACTATTTGATTTGTGAATTAATTTATGTTTTTTCATCTAATTTGTCCATTTTATTAGGTTCTGTATCATAATAAATGACATATGTTTGAGGTTTCTTGAATTCAGAGAAATTTGTTACTCCTTTAGGTATTTTCAGGTTTCAGAAGTCACTCCTCTGCAAACGGGAGCTCTTGATACTCCCGAACGTCATTACTCCTGAAAGGGTTAAAAAAGTTGTAGTGTTTTTTTGATTTATCAAAGATCCCTGCCCTTACTACCCCATTTGGTATGATTTCGGCCAGTAACAAACTCGAACAAGATTTTCCCTCTATATATTTTACTTACCAGTCTCAAATTCATTTTTGGAAGTGATTTGTAACAAAACTGAAGGAAAAACAGAAAACCAAAGAAAATCTTTTAAATCTGATAAGAAAATATTAGTTTTCACTATAAAAAAATACTCTTACTTTCTGCTGTGCTTCAATCAACTAATTAACTTAAAGTAAATATTAAGTAACATTTATATACGTACTTCATGCATGTATTGTTCTTGTTTCTTTTTCCATTTCTCCTCAGCTTCTTCTTGCCACATGAATAGTTTCCCACGACGTCTCATGTACCAACTGCAAATCACATTCAAGGTATACTATTCAAATTAAGTAATGTTTTGTTAATAACTAGTATATATTTCATTTAAAATAGAAACCCAAACATAAATTAATCAACAATCTATAAATAATAAATAAATCGTTACTGTGTTATTTACCTTCATCCTCATTATATAATTTTAAAACTACTGGTGCTACAGTAATTATATACAATAGATGTTA
Organism: Philaenus spumarius; assembly: GCA_018207615.1. Lineage (NCBI taxonomy): Eukaryota > Metazoa > Arthropoda > Insecta > Hemiptera > Aphrophoridae > Philaenus > Philaenus spumarius. The sequence continues at coordinate 176,517 of JAGFPH010000391.1, read as the reverse complement.
TTATTATGTACAGTACAACCTCGTTAAGTCGGACCAGCTGGGACCGTAGCTGATCCGACATAGCGAAAATCCGTGTTAGCCGGAGAAAGAGCATAAAACATAAAAAAATGAAAATACACTGTATACTTACAATATTTTCCTTTATTACGGAGAAAAACACTTTAAAAATATTTACTTGTCACAATAAAATAAAAAACACATCTGTGGACTGTACAGGTATATCTATTTTTTGGGGAAAAAGCTTATAAAGTTCCTGCTGAGTTAGCGACTTATGGTCGCGCATCTGTTTCAACATAAGAAGCTCGGCCGGGTGTAGTCTCGTTCTGCTGCTCAAAACACACCATCAATTCATCCAAGTGAGATGCTGCTTCTGCGTGACTGATGACTTCTGGCTGCTCAGCATTTTCGTCGTCTGTATCATTTACGAGTATGCTATCTTTATTTGAACAGGTCACAACAATTTGTTCATCAGTCAGTATGCCGTAACCTCTGTCATTATCTTCTTCAACCAACATTCAATGTCATTAATATAGACATCCGAGCAACCGTTCATCTGCCTAAACATCTCCAGAGACTCCTGAAGTTGCACTTCGTTCTTCGTTTTGTCCGCCACTGATTCTGCTGATTTTCTGGCAAATCACAAACATTAGGCCACAGTTTCTTCCACGACTTCATGATGCAGCTTCTAGCAACTTGATCCTAAGATTTGGACACCATGTTTTTACAGCAAATGTTTTTAAAATTTCCACGACACCATGTTCTTCGTCATCAATTAGTTGGCCTAACATGTGTTGCCTGTAGACACGCTTGATGCACTCAAGAACACTCTGGTCCATTGGCTGTAGCAGTGCAGTCACATTGGGTGATAAATATTTTACTCTAATGTCGCCCTTGACCAGGGTTCAGCTGCCGGATGTGTAGGGGCATTGTCAATGAGCAGAACAGCTTTGATTGGTAAGACACGCTCCTTTAATTGTTTCGTCACGCCAGGAACAAAACACTCGTAAAATGATTCTTTAAAAATAATACTGTCCATCCACGCACTTATTTGGGATCTATAAATGACAAAAAACGACCCACGATTCACGTTTTTCAGTGCACGGAGATTTTTTGATTTTCCTATTAAAAGGAGAGGAAATTTATGCGTACCTGACGCATTACTACAAGCCATTATGGTAAGGCGATCCATGCTTTTTTTAAATCCTTTTGCTGACTCGTCAATTTTTATGGCCAGGGTTTTACTCGGTAACATTCGATAGAATAAACCTGTTTCGTCTGCATTATATTATTATCTGTTCTGGTGACAATTTTTCTCTTTCTTTAAACTCTTTTTTGAATTTGTCAGCTGTGTTTATGTCACTAGATAAACTTTACCCAGTCATAGTAAGTTGGTGTATACCGTGCCATTGTATCCATCTATCCAGCCATCCTTGACTGGCAGTGAAATTTGGGTCTCCTTCTGGCAATTTTTTATTCAAGCTGAGGGCTTTTTGCTGGATAATGGGCCCTGATATTGATAAAGCTCGTTCTCTTTCAGCACAAAACCAAACAAATAACGCATCATCCAACGTTTCACTTTTCTTTGCTTTGCATCGATCATTCAAACTGTCTTTCAAAATCATTTTAAAACATAATTCTTCTATATTTTTTCTGCTTTTCACAGTCTGACACTGTAGAAATTCCGACGCCATAGAAAGCAGCAATTGATTTTAATGACTCGCCTTTGTCAATTCGGTCTAATGCTTCAAGTCATTTGTCCATTGTTACAACAACATTTTTTCGTTTCGTTGCCATTGTGTACAACTACAGAAACTCGAACAAACAAAACTACATAACAACAATCACAAAAACACAAAATCACAAAATAACAAACTAAAACTGTACAAAATACTCAACTAAACGACACATGGCACCAACAAGATATAAACAGTAAGTGAGCTGTTGCCTGTCTGACAATGAACTGAGGAGAGGGGAAAAGAGCGCTATTCACCTGGGTGACAATGACTCACCACACAGGCACACAGCGCTACAATCATGTATCAGATGTACAGTCACGGCAAACAAACTCGGTTGCGCGAACTCAGCAGAAACCCGATTACCGTGCAGTATGTTACGCTCTTGTGCTCGTATAAAGCAATAGCGCTACCAAAATGCATATTTTTATTTATTGCAAACCGGTCCGGGTTACCCGGAGATCCGACTTAAAGGGGGCCGACTTAACGAGGTTGTACTGTACAAACTACTAGCAGTAATTTATAGTATTCATCAAATTAGTAAAAACCCAAATGAAACTTAAAAGGGATCCAAATACAATTTTCCTCAGATATGAATAACAATCAGAGCAAGTAACATTACTGCATAGTGATAAAATGTTCAAGCAATTCTGAAATTTGCGATCATTTCAGTACATGAACAGTTTTGAAATGAATGCAGCTGTGGTTGGTTTTTAGTACAGTTGGTTGCATTATTGATTGTTGTCAAGTCACATTGGTTATTATTACTTTCTTGTTTGAGGTGAGTTAACCAGCTGTAATGGTTCTTACCATTCCTGAGAATGATTTTACAATCAGCTGCCAAATAATGAGATAAATTAAATGTTTGTTAAAAGTGATTAACAATATATTTTCTAATCATGCAGTGCATGATAAAATTATATTTGCGAGCTTTTCTTTATTTTTACTTTGAGAAAGTTACAACCTGGTTACTGGTGCCCTAGCAACTTGAATTTTCTGATTCATTTAAAATGAAATAAAAACAATTTAAAATGAAACATTGTTACTTATAAACTTCTTCGTTATATTTCCTCTTCGCTTCTTCTAATTTTTCTTGTTCTAAACGCTCTTCATCTTCATGTTTTTTCTTTTCTTCTTCTTCTTTTTTTTGTTCTCGATCCAGATTAACATGGTTCTCTCTCCACTTTTTTGACCATTCTCGCATCTCAGTTTTCCTCTTCGGCTCTCGATGAAGAAACTCACTGACACGTTCCAACTAGATGAGAATAACAATAGTAGGAGTCTAATCAAATTAGATTTTACCTTCATAAATTAAAATGAAACTCAATATCATAATATATAATAATACTCAATCATTAACTTAAATACTACTCTTTAAATTAACAAAACAAACAACTCAATCTCCATTGTCAGAAAATGAATTGCAAACTCATTTTACATAATATACAGTTAAGTGATTATTAAAAACTACCTGAATACCAGTGCTTCGCTACAGGGAATTTGTTTTTTGCATCACCATGATTCATAATTTAATTGTAATTTTTCTCTCATTTTCTTAAAATGAATAAGTGCCAAATTTCAGCTCTCTAGCTTTAAGGAAAGAATAAAAATTAATTAATATTTATTGTTTTAGGGGTTGTTATTACATTTTCAACCCTTAACAGCACGTAACAAAATGTAAAACTGGTTTATTTTTTATATGTATCTTGTAAGAAATAAACGTACAAAATTTCAGCTCTATAGCTTTAAGGAATGTATAAAAATTAATATTTATTGGTTTTAGGGGTTGTTATCACATTTTCACAACTATAGCAGCACGTAACAAAATATAAAACTCATTTACATTTTTTTGTTTTTTCTAAGAAATAAATGTAAAAAATTTCAGCTTTAAGGAAAGTAAACAAACAACATTTATTGTTTTAGGGGATGTTTGAACCCTTAAAGGCCAAATATTTTTAAATCCTATCTTTCGCCTATGAGCAATATATGTACCAAATATTTCACGTTCCTTGGCGGTATTAAAGTAATATTTATAGATATATAGAGGTTGTTCCTAAATTTCACCCTTTAGCAGAACGTGATAAAACGTGAAACTGGTTTATTATTTTCATATGTATCTTGTAAGAAATAAATGTAAAAAAAATCAACTTTCTAGCTTTAAGGAAAGTATAACAAACAATGTTTATTGTTTTAGGGGTTGTTTCAACCCTCAAGGTAAAATATTTTAAAATCCTTTCTTAGTGAGCCTCTAGCTCCCTATGACATATAAGTGTACCAAATTTCACGTTCCTAGGTGGTAGGGTTTTTGAGATACTGCCATCAGTGAGTGAGTGAGTGAGTGAGTGAGTTTTCAATTGTATATAATACTAGCTGTTGCACCCGTTCTTCACACGGGAATAATTCATGGTGTAAGCAGAAGTATAATACAATCAGTCTGTTGGTAAATGTTGACAAATTGTAACAAACGTAGGTAAAAATGTGTAAATTTTACACTTGTTTTTTGCAGGTATTTTTTTAAAATTTGTATATTATGTAAGTAAATGTGAACCTCCAATTGTGGCGACCTTAAAATGTTAATTTAAGTAAAATTAAATAGTTATCCTACACTGTGTCGGTTTCAATTTGAAGTATTTTTTTCTAAGCAATTAATGGTGTAATTTGATTTACAAAACATTGATCAAAAAGGAAATATCTCAACTAAAGAGATTTTAATTTCCTGATATTTTTGATAGCCATTTATAATTGAGTCTGAAAAAATCAAACGTTAAAACAAATGTAGGGTCCTGGGCCATTGACCCTACTGCCCCACTCTCAGGGTGGCCTGATCTTAGTTATAGAGTGGATCAGTTGCTGCTCGGGTAGAGGCACTGTGGAACTGCAGCACCCACTTTTTCCACTTGTTATTATCAATAACATTTATTTTAATGACTCCTTCTTCTTTATGCTTGTTCAATAGATAATACTTATACTTAATGTCAGAAGCCGTCCCCCAGTTTATGAAAAAATATAAAAATCTTTGTATGGAACTGTGTGCTTCACAGTTCCAGCGGCGTGGTGTTTGCTCTGTTGTGCGCATGTGCACATAGAAAGCTGTAACGGAGAGAGAGTAGCCAATGTTGACCAGCATGTGGAAGGCAGTTGTTTTTACTCCATGTGTGTTAATGAGGCTATGATTTCAGTAGGAATAAATTTATTAGACAGGTGAAATAGCTGATTTACATTGCACAAGCAAAACATGACACTTTGTTTTATCGTTAAAGTGTGAAAATATAACTTAGTTAAAATTAATAAATAGTATGTCTCAGTTGTTATCCAGAGATCAAGGAGAAAATTATTTAACTTTTCCGGCAAATTAAAACAAGAAGAATGGGTTTCATTTTTAAATGGATGTATCAAGCTTAAACTGTAATGATTTAGGTTAAGTTAAATAAAAATGTTTGATTTTGTTCTTGTTGCATCGAGCTTCTGAATAAATTTTCTTTTCATATATGTTTGTTTCCTTTTACACAATTTTAAACAAAGTGTGACTTGGTCCTTTGTTCAGGCTACCCCAGCTGTGGTCCTGATAGTGGGTATCCCTTTTTGGGTTGTGACTTCAGTCCACATATGGATGTACCTGCGTTTTCAGGATAGTGAAGGGGAAAGGGGATCTTTAATAAGGTGGTAAACGGAGAATAGTTTAAACTTTGTTTATTTAAACCATTCTAAAACAATCTCTCAGCTGGCCCATTTGTATCTACTAACTTTAAGCAAGATCAATTCCCCTTAGAAATGAGTCTCCTCACAGATGCCATCACTTTTAGACTAACTTGTTACTTTTGTTGGTTCCATTCAACTAGCGCTCAACACCTTTTAAACCCTCAACTACGATCTCACCAAAATGTTTAGCCATTATAGTATGCCCACTGTCAGTGTGGTTCCATACCTAACCTATGCTATTACTTAATTACGTACATTATTATTATTGTACCTGCCACAAAAGGCTAAACATTTTCTATTGCAGCACCCACACTAATTTTAGATACAAGCCGCTACGCTTCAGTTGAATAAAGATGGATTGACATTTATATTTTTCCTAAATTTCCCCTATCCCCAAATTTGTACACTTAATAATAAACTTTAAATGATATACATTTTCTATGCGAAATCGTATCTAAATTACTGCTAATTATACTTTGCCATTTTCTCGATTTCCTAAAAAAAAAGTAAGGTTTTCAAGGTAATGGTGAGGAAAGATAAGCTGTGAGTATCTCGTGGTCCTGACTAAAGAAAAATAACATATTGAAATTGGTAAGAGAGTTCTTGTATTACCTCCAAGTGGTTCCACACTCGAAACTGCCGAGGAATATAAAAGAGTCTAAAAGCTGAGTTATAATCAGCAATGCCTAATAGTCCGTGCACTTCTGGTAGAATGGGAGCAGACATATCTGAAAATTACAAACTTAATATAGGCCTACAGTTAGGTATAATATACAGAGGATATAATATTGTTGTGCTTCAGCATTTTCTATGAATAATAATTAGGAATTAGTTATTCGTAGAATGGTCAAACCAGATTAAGTTTGCCACAACTCCTTAGCGGAGGTTTATTTTAATTGTTTAATTTGGCTCCTAGATTTATGCAGATTATTACTTTAATTGATTTTAACATTCTTTATTCTATCAGATTTGAGAGGTTGTACCTCTCCTACTTAAGAGATGATTGAATGAAAGTATGCTTTATTCATATAAAAACTCAAGGTTTAACACAAATTTTAATTAAGTATTAGTGCCTATAAATAAACATTTTAAGCTTTGACTTTCTAATTGGCTCGCATTAAGAGAGGAATGGTCATAAGACCGTCTGCCTAAGTAAGTAATCTACCCTTTGTCAACTGTATAGACAAAAACAAATACTTTACTTATTTAAATTTACACAAGTACCGATAACACAAACTATACTTAACCCTTTGAACTCGAGTGTCGGGGCAGCCCCGCATCCTACTAATCCGCACGAACCCCTATGTCGGGCGAGCCCCGAACTCGCTATGATAACGTTCTTTGATTGCATTTGAACAGACTTAGTTACTTTGATGACTGCTATTGTTGAAGTTTGAAATGTGCTGCTATCTGTGGAATTTTCTTAGGACCATTTGAGTTCAGTTTCTGTGGTAAATATATCTTAGAAAATGTAATGTTTGCCGTCTTTGGCCGGTCTGTAAACAGCTGTCTGCTCTCGCCGTTGTTTGGTTCCTACTTAGGCCTACTGCGCAGTGTTTTATTGAGCTTACGCGTTGTTTAGTTTTGTTGTACTAGGTTATCGTGTGTAATTTCACAGTTTATTTTTGAATATTGTTCTTTTTATAATAATAATGATTGTTGTGAAATAAAATGAACGAAGACGACGGCAATTTGTTACAAAATGACGTTAGTGGCGACGGAACTTTTGTTTCGAACCTGAGTGATTAAAATATTACCAATCAGTTTTGAAAAAAGCTTTTCTTAGTAGTTTTGATCTACAAACCGGTAATACTGTTGTTAAGCAATAAAATAAATAGTTGAGGCAATTTTGTACAAGTTGGTGTCAAAACTAATTGGTTTCATAAAAACTCATTTTTTACAAAAAGCTTGTTTTTCTATTAACATTTTTTTATAATTTATTATTGTGTATAAAATATGTGTAAACCACTTAATTTTGTTTATAATGATATAGACAACAAAAAATAAGCAACAAATATAGGTCTTCCCATTGGAAATTTTTCCAAAATTCTTGTTTATTCCGGTTTTTTGTTACAAATTTATATTTTTTTCAATAAATAAAAATTAAAAACATATACTTGAAAATAAAAATATATGTTTTTTTCACACCAATCTATACTTTAGTCATAGAAGAAACTAAAAAAAAAATCAGCCTTTTAGAACTGACAGAAATACTTTTTTTTGGAGTAGACATGTTGCAGTGCAATATTTGTTCAAAATTATCTGACCTGATAGCAACACTAGGTCCCCAGTAATTGGAGTGGAAAGGGTTAAAAAAAGATTAATAATAATTGCAAAGATAAGCCATTGAACAAATTATGTACAAATTTTAAATGTAAACCCAAGAAAAAAAAAGCAAAGAACTGAAAATAAATCCATAATTTAATAATTAAATTCCACCTGTACACCCAGGACTACCTGACATGTCCTGCAAGCTACTGCCAATCCTCACTATTTAAATAACTCAAATTTAATAAGTGAGTGAGTGTTTAATAACTCAAACAACTTTTACTTGTTACCTCCGACAAATTACAAAACTTTTTCTTACTGCTTTCAAAATTTGACACTTGACCAACTAGTGAAAATTGTATTTAATTTTGTCTATATTGCACGACAAGTAATACTTAATTATAATTTATATTTTTTAACCACGGTTTATAATTCAGATAATGCAATGTCCCTCGACATTTAAAACCAATCTAATTACATTTGTATAAATATTTTCTGTAAAACATGCCATAACTTATCTTTGAATTCAAAACAAAGATTTTTGTAAGTTGAGTGGTGATGGCAGCCTCAGCTGATCGAATACACCTTTGCCCCCATTCGCAAACAGTACACAAAAACAATTTTCCATAAAAATGTCCAGTTTTTCCAGCAATAATATATTGTATTAAAAACTTTCTGAGAGTCCCTATTCATCTCAGTGACCCGGAAAACTATGGATTCAACATTTATATTGGTAGTTTTTAATTAATATATATGTATATAATATATATCCCTTCCCATCCCCATATGGTTAACAAATTTTCAGTGTTACTATTCAACCCCCCAAATTGTGGATACTAATATTGGTAGTGTTTGATTATTTTTACATGTCACCTCTTTTTCCACCCCACCACTTGGTCTTAATTAACGTTATTTTTTCTTCAGATAGTAAGTTATATGTGCACCAAATTTCATCAAAACCACCCCATCCAGAAGTGATGCTGAAATATATACACACTCATACATCTAATATTATATACCTAATTACTTGTTCGGACATTTGCCATCATTTGTGTGTTAAATAATCAAACACGACGTTTCGGGAATACAAATCAATTCCCGTTCTCAAGTGACTAAAACTAACGGTACATAAACCTAGGCCTATGTAAGGGTAAACAAAGTAAAACTACAAATTATTAATAATTTTTTTACCGTTAGTTTTAGTCACTTGAGAACGGGAATTGATTTGTATTCCCGAAACGTCGTGTTTGATTATTTAACACACAAATGATGGCAAATGTCCGAACAAGTAATTATAATAAAATTCAACATCCATCATTAACAAACAATAACTTCAAACAGAGAATTATATACCTGTATTATACTATGTTTAGATTTTGTTACTATAATACCAGGTTTTCCTTTAAGAGATTAGCACTAAAATATGTTTTAAATGTTGTATGCTGTTTGATTTTACATATTCTTAGTGGGGGGAGGTTAACAATTTCCCTGGACCCTTTTGACAAAGGAGGGGGGGGGGTACTCTTTAATCCCCATACCTTGGTCTAGCCCCCCTGGAAAATATCATATGGGCGCCCTTGACCAGGCGCGGTTTGAGAGGAAAAATTTGAGGTGGGAAAAATTTGAGATAAATAAAATCATGAGTTGATTTGATACAACATGTTATATTTCCAGCATTTCCAAGGAAATTATTCAAACAAATTTTTGTAAGGGTCATTATTGTTACAAAAGAAAAGTAACAAAGAATCGTAACACAATGGAAGTAAATCAATTTACAGTAAACTGTAGATATCTTCCTTTTTTGGTTGAAAACTCATCAATAACTTCTTCAGAATTTTTAAGTAACATCCAACTTAGAGATATTTCAATGGAAATAATTGCAAGGTTGTGACTTGACATGGTGCCTCTGAGATAAGGCTTACTTATTCTTATTATGGAGAAAATTAGTTCAGTTGTTGCTGTGCTGACTGGAACTGCTAACAATGTTTCTGGGAGGGTCTTTAGTTCTTTGAATGATGGTCTCAAACTAGCAATCTCACCATAAACATTAAAAGAATATTTGCTTTTGAGAACATTATCTGAGCAAGTTCACACTGAGCTTTAATAGAAGTGATTGTCTCATCATTTCTTCCACACAATCTGGCAGCATGCATCTGGCAAAACCTCTGCGTTCATGAAGTTGACAGACTTTGCGTCACAAGTTGAAATATATCACTTTAACTCATTATTATCTTTAAATCTTCTTTGCATTTCACCCAAAATGTTATCTATAATGTAACATAACTTTAATTTTTGTTTTGTTTGAGTCTCCTTTGCCTTGCTATTTCTTCCTTTACAGAGGAGATATGTTATTGACTGGTATTATGTTACTCTGGTTATACGTTTATAATAATGCATTTATTACTCATTACCTTCAAATAATTGTTTCTTAACCTTATAACGGCCAAACGACACCACGACACCAGGTTTCACGGCGCAAACGCAACAACTTCACACTTTGCATAAAATTTGCATATATTTGCATAAACGATAATTTAACCCACTTAAAATTATCCAATCGTAATAAAACTGGCACCATTGGAAAGGAAATGAATTAAACTTTAATTTTTGTATTTACAACTTTTTCGTAAAACGTATATTTACATACGTAATCATCGTTTTAAAATGTGCACATCGGCCTACAGCTCTTTCCACGCGGGAATCTGCGCACAATTCTACTGTTATTTCTCACTCTTGCAACGTTTCCCACCATCTACAATAATGTTTCTTTGGCATTTCTAACATACCGTTGGATTGGTTGTGATTTCATCTTTCTGTTGGTGTCTTCCAATCAGATTTCACAGTACATTTACTGCGCCAAACAAGATTTACTGTAAACCCTTGCGATTGGACAGTCTCTCAACCGATAAACACGCCTTTTGTCAACGATTATTTAGTAGGCAACGCCCAATGATTTGACAGATTGCTTTATATCATTTTGTAGACGATATTCTGTATTTTGTAATGGTACAAAGTAAACCGGATAAAACCGGTTTTGTGATTGTCTAAACAGTAGTGTAAAGTTACGTTGTTGTGAGATCGACTCGGGCTTTTGTTCCCACGCTATTTCCTATTACGCAACCTACTGCAGGTGTTGATTCGGGAGTTTTTATTCGACTGATGTCTTTTTGTTATTCAGATAAATGTAACTCAAACACTTTTGTGAACTAAGGAAAGACAAGTACACCGTTCTTTTCATTGATTTATCCTCTACACTTTCTTATAATAATATTTCATTTTTGGTCAAAGCATATATTAGTAAAGCACGTTAAAATCTAGGCCTAGGTAGGTACCAGTTGTGTACTTAAAACATAAAAACGGGTTTTTTCAAAATAAAAAATTTGAAATTGATAAATGTTTTTATACAGTTCTATTTAGAACTAAATTACGAAACTTTTTTACGCTTACGAAAAAAATACAAAAAATGTTTACTAATTTTTATGTAGGCCTAAAGTTGAACTTTTTCCTTTCGTTACTGAACATTTTTTGTTTCTTGAGCTAATAACTTTTACAATTTCAAAATAAACTTATTTTTAGTGGCATATTTGAATTCTTTGAAGTTTCTTCTACAAAAAAGCTATTGAACACATTTGGATTGGGGTTCATTTACTATTTTTGGCGAATTTTTAAAAATATGCTTGCAAAACGCTAAAAACGGGCTGGCCAATTTTAGCTTTAACCGTGGCCGTTGATGGGTTAAAACTTGGCATGGTACCTATTTAATATTAATTAAATTATGTAGTTTGTAGAATAATTGCATTTATTAATTTGAAGTACAATTTTTTTTGAATTTTTCAAGTTTATTTCAAAGGATTTGTAGACCTGCTACTGGTAAAATGTCTGAAATTTCTTTCAGATTCAAGTAAAATTTCCTTTATTAAATGTAAAAAGTAAATAAAGCATTTGTGGAAATGAATAATAATAATAACTTACTTGTAATGATTTTTCCAGACACAACAATCTGGTTAGCAGGTGCATGACTTTGTATTAGCAAATCCCATATCTCCACTACACCATCACTACGCGCTATACGCATTAAACTTGGTCGAAGCGAAGAAAATAGACCTTCTGTAATATAGATTCCATGATATCTCTTTGACATAATTGGGTGTTCCTAAAATTCAAAGATTATGTAACTATTAAATTACTCGATAAAAATTGTCACCTTTAAATACAAAATAAAAGTTTATGTGATCATGGTTGAATACTTGATCATCTAAAAGTATCCAGAAGTATTCACCTGTTAATCTATATGTATAAGCAGCTTTGTCATGATTGGCATAGAATCAATGTAAAGCAAAAACTATACTGAAGATAAAAATACGAAAATTTGAAGGTACAGTGTATGAGGTCATAGACACTCATTAAGAAAGAATTTTACAAACATTTAATTTAAAAGGGGAAATACAGAGTTCACTCCCACCTCTTCAACAGATAAAAACAATGATTTGTATAAAAATCTTAACAACATAATTTTAAATTAGGCCTATACTGAACCAACATATGTTTCTTGAATACATTTACATTCATTACTGCAGCTAACCACCTTTAGGAATCAAGGAAAACTTAGGATCAATTAATTATTCACAACCATCAGTTCTGCTTTTTCAAGTTAGGTTACAACACCTCTCACTTTAGAAGATCAAAATTACAACACCACAAGTTGTGATTTAATATTGAAATATGTAAAAGAATAATTAGTGGTCAACACAAATAACACTTATAAAATGTTATCTTTACTTTCTTCTTTTTTTTAAATTTTACAATTAAATTATATGTTTTTCAAAATAACAGTAAGTTGATATTAAAAAAAAAAGTGTATTAATTGTTCATTGAAGGTTAGTAACAAAAAAACACATAAATTATCCTTTTTTATAATTAGGATCAAAATTCTTACATAAATATGTGAAAAGTTTATAAATTATAGCTTAGGCTATTGTGAAATGTTCAAATATTGTTTTATGCCGGTCTATTTCATAAGAGAAACACAAGAAACTTATCTCGGGAGGTTGGTGCCGACTCTTCCCAAAGGACAAATAAAATAAGCATAAAATATTTGAAATGTTAAAAAAATTAAATATTTATATATACAAAGGTGAATTAAAAGTTGAAGTGAATTAATAGTACAAGATGTGTATTGGTGTTGGTATGGATGTATGAGACTAGTGTTGAAGAAAGGGAATCATAGAGTTCAAGTTATGCACAAAGTTCAAAAACTATATACACACAGTTAATCGATCTCACAGTCGTTAATTGAAAAATAAGATAGGGTTAGCCCTTTATATTCATACTGATGTAACAGAGCTAATTTTATGTTTTTTCCAAATACTTTTTACATGTTAAAAGGTTGGTTTCTTCTATAGGCCGTAGTTCATTTTCTATTTAAAATGTAGTTTTCTCGTATTTGAATTTCTTACACAGTCTTCCGTTGGATTTATAATCGGGTCGGTCTACTGAATTCTTGTTTTTAAATGTTAATCTTCGTCAAATGGTTTCGTATTGGGTTGATATTTTAATTTTAGTGTATGGATATATATTAATTTTGAAACGTTTTGATATGGGAACTATAGGTCGAAAAAGTCAGGAAGTATTTTTAATTAAATTCAATAGGTTTGAAAGTCGTGATTTAGTTTTGATTTTACGTCTTGTTCAGCGTTGTGAATAATTGCTGCTAGGTGGCAGGCGTATTGCCTTGATTAAATGAATGACATTCCTGATACATTTACTATATTTCCCGCTCTCATGCATATTTACATTTTGGTTGAGATATTTACAATTAGGTGAATATTTTGAATTGTTATAAGGTTAGCAAAATAAAACCAAACACAAAAAACAAATAAACGCATAATTCTTACTGTACCTATTATAATTTAAACATCTGTTATGCATCATAGATAAACAGCAGAATCGGATTAAAAGGTCGACAATACAATTTTATGTTAGGCCTATACTGAACCAAGAAACATTTTTTAAAATGTATTTACATTCATTGCCATAGCAAACAACTTAGCAAATTTAGAATTAGTTAATTTTATTAATCTTCACAACAAACAGCTTTTTTAGGTTAGGTTAGTAAAATATCATAAATAAATAAACGGTACCAGGAACTGGCACATACTTTCTCACAAACATGTTTAAATTATTAAACAGATTCACTGTGCTTCATAACTGTAGGTGGGGTAGGAGAGGTGATTTATTAAAGTAGGAGATTAACTAATAAATATTATTATTATTATCTAGAGAGAAAACTATTCGATCGATTTCGAACAAATTTGCACCAAACACGTCAATTAGGCCTGTATAGATACACAAAAAAAGGTTTTGAAAAATTTTGTAAAACAACCCCTTTATGGCCAAAAAAAACCCCAAAAATCTGTTATTATTAGTATTATTAGCTAAACAAGAATTTTTAGAAAGATGGGGGTTTTTGCATGTGGTAGGGTACATTAATGGCTACAAATAAGTCAAATTTTATCAAAATCGTTAGAGCCGTTTTTTTATAAAAAAATAATAACTGATTTTTTGGTGTTTTTTTTTTTTGCCAAAAAGGGTTTTTTCAAAATTTTTCAAAACCGTTTTTCGTGCATTTATGCAGGCCTACTAGACATGTATAGTGCAAATTTGTTTGAAATCGATCGAATAGTTTTCGCTCTAGCTTTGTATACATACAGACAGACATTTTGTAAAAACCACTTTTTTGGACTCAGGGGGTCCCAAAAAGGATATTTCCACAAAAATCTCAACATCGATTTTTTTGCGATCACTATACTTTCTCTATACTATAAGTATAGTGAGAAAGTAAAAAGGATATATGTATGGATGAGTATATTATTCCAACATAGCTGGAACGTATTTGATAATGTCAACCAAACTTAGTACAGTCAACTCCCGATTATCCGGGATAATTACCGGCAAGACCATCATGGATCATGTGAAATCCCGGTTAAAGCAATTCGTTATAGTATAGGGCCCAAATACAAGGTATTATGCAAGAATTATAAACATAATGGTTATACTGTACCTTTAATCACTCCTAAAACGTATAAAAAACTATAAACAGCATTATTTAGATTGAAATAGCAGTACAGCAATATATTATTTACAATGTTCAAACACAATTAAAATAGTCCAGAATGTTCAACAACGATTAAAATAGTCCATCAGAGTTTTTTGTATTTTCGCGTTTGCTTCCTTTTTCAGAAATTGTGGATCTTATTTTTCGTAACACTAGCTTGTCACGTAATAATGTATCGCCTTGACTGTCTAAATAGTCAAGAAGGCCTTTGACGTAACTCAGAGCTGTGCCGTGTGTCACTTTCAGCTAGAGATTTTACATCAATAACATAACTGCTACTTATAGTAGCAGATTATAACTGCTACTCTATTATCTAAAAAAATGTGAATAGATGCTACTCGTGATTGTAGTAGCATCAGTTTCGTGTCAGTCGTTATTCGTTTACTACAAAGCCGCCCGCCCTCTTGTCACCCGCATTTTTCACTCATCGCCCCACCACCTCTCTCGTCTCTCGGCCCGGTTGAGCCGCAACAAGTATAAACCGATCCCGTTTAGTCGGGAGTTGACTGTACACATAATATGACTCACTATAAGAGAAAAATATGAGATGTGAAGGCATGATATGTGAAAACAATTGAAAACGACTACTGTTAATGTCAAATTCATAGTTTCCTAAATCGCTGAGGTGACACACACTCCAAAAATATTTTAATTAATATTTTGTGCAGGAAAAACTTAAAACTGTTCCATAGTTATGCACATTTATTCAAGCTTGTTAAGTAGGTAGCCGGTACAAATAAATTAGCGGAAATTAAACTTGGGTGTTTGAAGTGTCTAAAGATTAAAAAATTTACCAAATACCGTAATTGTTGTTTTATCAATGTACACCTGAGAATCACTATAATTAATAATTATAACAAGAGTTTCTGTGACCAAAGCAACTTGACTAAACTGTTAAGTTAAACTGTACAGATAAATCACTGCTGAATAGTATTCCACAGTTTTATTCTTTTACAACTTTAACACTGTATAATTTACACAGTTTTTTAAAGAATTGTTTGTGTTATGGTTATTGAATACAATTCAAACGATGTAATATGTTATGATGGCTGGTTTATTGAATAAAAATGAAAGTGCACATTGCATCAAGCTATATGTGATTTAAAAGTCAAAACATTGGTGAAAACCAAAAATAAGAGCAATAAAAAATATAATTTTGTTTTAGGAGTCTTAAAACATAGAAAACGTAGAAAAGTGAAAGAAATTATTAGTTATAAACGATCCCAGAATAACAATCAGAGATGACATTGCTGATGTTGGTATATCAATTTTTCTCATGCCAAGAAACTTTTTCAGATGTTTTGGGTATGAAACGTGTGGCAGCAAAATTTGTTCCAAAATTGTTAAATTTCAAACAAAAACAACAGTGAATGGAAGTTGCTCGGTAGTCGTTAAAATGAAGTCAACAATGCTGCAGAACCACTGAAACATGTCATAATAGGTGATGAAACTTGAGTTTACGGATATGAAGTCAAAGCTAAGACTCAATCGTCTCAGTGGAGGCATTCTGAATCACTAAGACCGAAAAGAGCTTGAAAAGTGTGGTCGATTGTGAAGGTTATGCTCACTGTGTTCTTCGATTTTAACGGTATAGTGCACCTTGAGTTCTTGCCACAAGGTCATACGATCAATAATGAATATTACCTACAAGCTCAGCACCGTATGCATGAGGCAATCCGGAAAAAACACCCAGTTTTGTAGCGAAATAATTCATGGCTTTTGCTACGTTAATGCACCTGTTTATACTTCATTGGTTATGCGTAAATTTTCAGCCAGAAACAACACTATACTGTTGTCCCAGCCTCAAAGACTCACCAGATATGACTCCGTGTGACTCTTTTCTGTTCCCAAAAATAAACTGAACTTTAAAGGATTGCAAGCATAGATGAGATTAAAAGCGCATTGCTGAGAGAGCTACTAAACACTACCCCAAAAATTGAATCCTGCAAGGGTTTTGGCGATGGGAAGAAGCACTGGGATAAATGTAGGATGAAATTCTTTTAAAAAAAGAAGAAAATTCCAGATATTTTTTTAACTCACCTCCTATCCTTATATGAACTTATTTCTTTATTCTTATCTATCAATTAATTCTTAAAATATTTTTCCTTTTTTTAAACGCCCTTTATGTACATAATAAATGCAGTTTGACTTTCTTTTTCTTACTGAAGTTAATTCATTTAAGTTTTAAAAGAGGGAGTGATTTTTCAACCACTATGTTTATTGAGCCTATACTATGTGCAACAAATAATTTAAACTAGTAACTTACTTTATCTTTTAGATGCCATACTGCAAACACATGACCTCCAACAGTTAGACACATTTCAGGGAAAAAAGGGTGACGGGAAATCCGTGTGATTGGACCATCGTGTACTATAGGCCACAATTCCAAAGAAACATCGATAGGCTCTAGGACAATTAAATGTACATTATATTTAAACAAACTTATTCTAAAATGATATTTAGGCTTCAAAAATAGTTTTAAGAAAACTAAGTCTATTAAAAGTAACAAGGTTTAATTAATGAAAACATAATTTTAAATATAACAAATTTTTATTACCTTATATGGTCTATCAGAATCCTTGTTTGTTATGTTTTTTAAAATTACTGGTTTCGAATATACAACACTATACAAGTTTCTAACACTGACACGGAAAAGGTGGTCACCATGCATGGTTCACTGTGGAAGTTAAGTGCACACTGCTAAATAAGGTGGTCTCCATTAATAATGTTTGTGTTCAATAAGTCAACATGATCCACCGGTGTTTGCATTGATATGATTGTGTTGAATATGGCATTTGAACTATAGTGTATTTAATCATTTAAAAGAAGGTCTTTTGTTGTGATTTTGTGGCCTTTTTTACACTTAATGTGGTCTTTTTTATGTAAAATATTTAAGTTACTATGGATGTTATTACAAGAGTGGTCCTCATCAATTAAATGTTTAGTGAAGTTTGATCTTTGTTAGGCAATTTTTACATTTAGGAAGATGTTCTTTGAACCTTCTTATGAATGTTCGTGGTTGTCCAATATAAAATTTAGGACAGTTGGAACATGTTATTTTGTATACACCTGAGTTTTTAAACTCATTGTTGTCAATTTGTTCCGGCTTCAGAGCTTTCTTTAAATTATTAGAAGTTCTGTAAGCCGACATAATGTCGAGTTTTGCTAGTTCCTTTTTAAGCATGTATTCAAGTTTATTGCCATATTCGATAGGGGACATATTTAATTTTGTTTTTGGGAGTTTTAATTTTCGGGTGCATGTGTTTATGAAGGAGTTTGTCTATTGTTTTCGGGAAGTAACCATTAGAGACAGCAATCTGTTTAATTATACTAAGTTCCGTGTTTTATTTTTAAAACAATGTTTTTATAATTGTTGACCATTATTGTTTATTTCATGATATACCATGGTAAAATAGTTACTTTGTCAACTTTGGTGGGTGTAAATAATTGACATAGAGCAAATGGATTCAACCTAGACATTCAAATTGGTTCACGATGCCTATTGAGTGTGTCTTATAATAATAATTAGTGCTTTAAGACAAGAATTGACAAGGTACAAAATTTAATGCACACTCAATCATCAATGGTACTGGTGGGTTGGCATTCCTAATTAATAACTATCATAATCACACAAAGAATTAAACACACATTTTATCTAAGAAATTTTCAAAAAATTCTAAACATTTACAAAAAAATATTAATTAATGGCTGTTACTACGAAAAAAATACAACTAACATTAAAATATTTTATGAAAATGAAATAAGAATTACATATGCTTGTATAAACAAGGAATTAACTACAACTTAACGTACCCTAATTATTGCTAATATATTACAAACAAGACAAAAATAAAATTACCATTTTTAAACAAAATGATTTTCCTCAAATGGTGAATTAACAGTATTTTATTCATCTGAACTAAACTAAATAAAATACTTTTCCTATAACCCTGGCTAAAAAACCTAAGCTCTGCACCCATAACAATTGTAAAGTATGTAATTTTATAAATAAAACAAATAGATTAAAGATGAAAAATAACATGTAATGTAATTATGATGGTCAAGAAAATATTTGTTTTCAAAATGATGTAAAACAGGCAACTAATTTAGTAAATAACAGTTAGTGAATAAACTCAGTTGAATTGGAGAGCCTGGGGACCAAAGACTAATAAAATTCCCATATCCGTTTCCTGAGAAAATGCATTGATACGAGGTAAGTCCAGAAAGTAAGTCCATTTTCTATTTTTATCAGTACCAGCACTGCGATTGCAGTTCCCCACATCCGTTTTACTCCAAGACAAGGAGAAAGAAATGACGCCTTTTTGAGATTGCTGTTGGTTGTGTACACTTTGTAGTGCTTGTTTATAATATCGGCATTAATTGAAAATTCCGCCGCTTGTGAAATCAGATCTGTGATTCGTTTTCTGAATGCAAAGAACGTTAAACCAATTGACATTTATTGACAAATCTGCGAGGTTTATGGAGAAAATGCCACAAGTGATTCAATCGTGAGAAGATGGGTTCAATGAAGGACATGATCAAGTACACGATTAAGAACGAAGTGGATGTGCATCTTTGGTAACTGATGAACTGGTTTTTGAATAAAAGATTAAGAAAAACCGTAAGTTTACAATTAATGGTTTTGCTACCGAATTTCCACAAATTTTACGATCACTAATTCATGAAATTGTTACTAAAAATCTGGGTTTTCAAAAACTTTGCTCACGTTGGGTGTCCAAAACTCTCATGGAACAACACAAAAAACAACAGCAATATGTAGGCCGTTTAAACAAGCGGAAGTTCTACTAAATAATGATGATCCTGACCTAGAAACGGGGTCAGTGTGGGGTAGTCGATAGGCCAAAGCCAATAGGGAGACCAACAGATCTCTGCGTATCGACAAGGGTCAAAAGCTGGACAGCGATACATTCTTCGGGACACAGAGACATTCGGAAGGCTTTGGGCGAAGTCAACAGGGGTCTGGGTGCTGACAAATAAGGTGAGCAAGTATATTACAGTAATATTCTATACAGTCACATCTTTGGGGTCTTCTAACAATGGTATAGGCCAGGGTTTTATGCGTGGTAATAGAGAACTGATATCCAACGTGGTTTGACTTTTGGGTCAACAATCAATAAAAGTGTATCAGTAGAGATAAGACTTAGAGATAGAATCAATACTAAGTTAGGTTTGAGCAATAAAACGGTATTATCACTGAACCACATAGTATATTAATTATTATTCAAACCAACCAACCTTAAATTTGAACCCTACCAAAGAGTTAAATTTATTTTAACTCTAACAAATGGTGCATCGGTCGATGTTTTATTTTACTAAAAATGGTTTTTACTTAAAAGAATCGGCCGTTGTTCTAGTTTTTTAAATAGTACTTGTTAAGGTTTGTTTTTTACTTCAGGGTTAAAGGGAGGGAAGCATTTTTAAGAAAGGGTTTATTTACCATTTTGTTGTTTTATTTTATTTCTGATAAAAATTAATTAATTGCACATCTGGAAAAGTCATGTGCAAGTGTTTTGGGACAGATAAGGGATTTTACTTATTGATTTTTTGTGGCAGATACCCTCCACCTTGTATTATTTAATAATAATGATAATGTAATATAAAGTAAGAGTATAGATTAGGTAAAGATACAGTCTTATTATATTGCTGAGATCGAGGTTTAGAGTAAAGTAAGGGGGGGGGTGCTAGTTTGAAGCATCAAGAAATGCAGTAATCAGTCTGAGAACAACCGTGTCCGTGAGTAGAGTCATAAATGATGGGGGGAATTATGCTTGCCTTTGC
>JAGFPH010000391.1:84701-135904 GCA_018207615.1 Philaenus spumarius | reverse complement strand
ACTCAGAAAGACGAGTTTTGGACGGGTTCAGCGCATTTCATCAGATGGCGTCACTGCTCGAATTAAAAATGCAGCCTTTCGTCCAAACTGCGTTTGCGCATAAATCATCAACAAATGTCTTACAAAGTGTATATTTTTGGTTTCTGTATGAAACGTGCTTTCCAACAAGTATGAGTTTAACGATACAAATATGAAATTTACTATACCGAATTACCTTTATTTTATGCTCTTTAAATTGGTGATTTCGAAAATGACGTGAAATAAATAGTAAAAAAACTTTCCCACTACACATAAATAATAATATAGTGTAGAAAAAGTTATTATTAGAAATAATTTGAATATTATTAGAAATATTTGTCTAAATTTAAATAGGGTTACAGGTTGACTATTTTCTAACTTCAATATCAAATTTACATCGTTATAAACTAAGTTTAGTTAGCTTTAAAACGATAACAAATTCATAATTTTTAAATGAGCGGACGTGAGTGAACAAGTTTGTCTTGTCGTCTAATCAAAGAAAACAATTTCTGTTCAAATCATAAAAAAAATCCATTGAAAGTAGTATTACTATTCACTTTTTTAAACTAATTTTTAATACAAAACAGTTTTATTGACTTATGTATTGCTTGTTTCTTTTTGGATGGAAATCACTTTCTTCATTTGTATGGTTGTCCATGACATATTGCAGTTGCATTTTCGGAAGAAAAATCTGTTAGGTGTATTATTATTTATTTATTTTACATATTGTGTAGTTTTGTCCTACATTGTTTTGAACATTGTTGGTCTTATATTCATTTTTCGACCCTTGAGTCCAAAAAAGTGGTTTTTAGAAAATGTCTGTCTGTATGTATACAAAGCTAGAGCGAAAACTATTTGATCGATTTCAAACAAATTTGCACCAGACATGTCAAGTAGGTCTGTATAGATGCACAAAAAACAGGTTTGAACAATTTTGAAAAAAACCCCTTTTTGGCAAAAAAACCCCCAGAAAAAATCAGTTAAGGTTTTATTTTTTTTTATAAAAAAAAGGCTCTAACAATTTTGATCAAATTTGGCTTATTTGCAGCCCTTAATGTACCCTACCACATGCAGAAAACCGTATCTTTCTAAAAATTCTTGTTTAGCTAATAATAATAATAACTGATTATTGGGGGTTTTTTGGCCAAAAAGGGGGTTGTTTTTCAAAACCTTTTTTCGTGCAAATTTGTTCGAAATCGATCGTATAGTTTTATCTCTAGCTAATAATAATAATATTTATTAGTTAATCTCCTAGTTTAAAATCACCTCTCCTACCCCTCCTACAAAAATGAAGTGACTGTGAATCTCTTTAATAATTTAAATATGTTTGTGAGAAAGTATGTCCCAGTTTCTGATACCGTTTATTTGAAATGTGTTTGTTTTATAACCTTTCTGTTGTATATTTAACCCTAATGTGTGTACAATTTCTGTAAGTTGTTCTGTCATGGTTTTAATGGTTTCAAATTGTCTAGTTCCCGTGCTATTGTGGTTTTCCGTGATTCTTAAGTATTTTTTGGTGATTTAGGTTTTTTTTTTAAAGTTGTTCAATTTTCCTTAGATTCTTTGGTCTAGTGTTCTATTCTCCATTGTTATTATATGTTCTCAAATTTCAGGTCTTAAACCCTGTATTACATGTGCTATTATTTGGTTGTCTTCGACGTTACGGAATGTAATTAATAGATTGATTTGTGATTTGGCTGTCCATCCGTAAGCTCTTGAAGCCACTTCTTATCTGGATATAAAGTATGTGTATCTTCAGATGGTAAGCCGTGATATTGGGAGGGTTGAACTAAGGGCATTTTCTCTTTCCTCTCCATTTCAGTGTTTGTTTTCGTTTTTTATTTTATTTGGGTGTTGTCTTGCTTCTTCGTAGATGTGTTCGTTTTTTCCTTTGATTGGACCGTTTGAAATTTTGAAAGATTACATTTGAAAATTTTTGTGAAATCTCATGATTTCGTTCAATGATATCTTGTTCGATGAAATTTGACCTGGTACGTCCGTTTTCACTTCCATTTGCTATCGGATTAATGTTGTGATTGAAGCGACTTGTGCGATTATAGCTCTGCGACTGATGATCGCCGTCAGACTGTTGTTATTGAAGCGATTATTCTACCAGTCGCCCGTTCATAACACGACCATTTTGAACAATGCAAAGCAGATGCCCGCGATTATCGCACTAGTCGCTCAATCGCAACGTACCTTTACATCTAACGCATCTGGTCTGCTAGTTTTATTCCATTAAATTCTTTAGAAATCTATTTGATATTATTAATTCTTATTATTATTAGTTATTTGTTGTTATTTATTTAAAAATCTTAATTTAGGGTATTCGTGTTTACCCCAATAGTTACACTTTGTAACTACTTTTCAATCAATGTCTAATTTTATCAAAATAATATTAAAACAATTTTATTCTCACTTAATTTTGTGTTTCATGAAATATCATTTATTTGTATTCTTCCAAATCGGTTAAGTACCTACTACTGGTCTTCAAAATGTATTGTAGTATTTTATTGTTATTTTCTTACATTTTCTTAATTATTATCAATGAATGTAAATTTATTTTTGTATTTTTCAACTATATATTACTTTTTTTATTAAATTCGAATAACTAGTTTAATACTTTAACATGTTACATTACATGCGATTACCACCAATAACAAGGATTTATTTTTCACCATGCATTAGAGCCATTAGAGGCTAAAGAACTTATTTAATACTATGATGTCTTCTGCTACTTTTTTCAAAATAGTAATGTGTTGTTTTTGTTAATAAATCTTACAGAATTTGTGTATTTGTATTATTTTATAAATTACGTAGAACCTCCTTTTTTCCATAAATATATTTTTATGAAAAACTTTAATAAGTTATTGGATTTAATTGTAAACTTTAAGTTACCTAATGGGTTGTTTTCAGATAATAAAATAACACTTTTAAGAAAGAAAAAAAAAACAATTACGCATAACGTAATTGTTTTGTTTTTTTTTTCTAAAATGGCATAAAATGTCTACAGTAATTTGTTTGGGAGAGGGAACCCACAGGCAGGTTTTGGGGGGGATTTGCGCCATAGGCTTTGGGGGGGATGGGCACTCCTGCATAATGCTACCACAAACGACTACGAGATGTTTATTTGACACTAGTGTAGCATTTCATCACTAAACAAACTTAGTTTACTACACAAAAAGATCACAGATTTAGTTAGCCTTCAGTACAAAGGTCTTTTATAAAGTTTAGTCTTGTATTTAAGTTTTAATTGACTTATTTTTAGGCAAAAATAAATGTTCTGTCTAATTTAAATCTGTAACTTGTATTCCTCCCTTGTAGAAAATTTAACTTTTTAATTAAATAACAGCTTAACCTCAGATTACTAAACATATTTTTATATCCTTTAACACTAACCATTAATAAATTTGACAACTATCTTTTAATATAATTTTTTCAGAGTTATATGATTTATTTACTCTCAACTGATGTTTTTGTGCTGCAGAAATTGTATTTACACCATTTACTCATTTTTATATTAAATTATAGGAAAATAATGTTGATGACATTGTTAAAAAAATGTGTTAAACAGAGGTCTTTGTAAATAAAAGAAAAAAACGCAAGAAAAAACATTTAAAAAATATCAAAACCATAATAAGTAAGATGAAAAGATTTCAAAATAACCATTATATATTTTTTTAAAGAATATGACACATATTAATTTTTAAGCGCCACGAAGCGCTATAAGGTAAAATTTACGCTGTCACTAACCATCTGTCACCACGATGAAGCTTTATTCTTAAACTCACAATAATGGAAAGACAGCACAAAAAAACACTAAACACTTCCACGGTCAAGGCCAAACTGAAGCTAGAGGAAAGGGTGTGCTTTTAGTTCTCTCGTAAACAAAGATATTTTAGTTTTAGAACACCTATCGTAAAATTTTCGAATGGTGATTGATCTAGGGTTAACAGCAGACTTGGGAAAGTTAACCAAAATATTTAACAGATTAAAGTTAAAGTTAATGCCAGAAAAAAATAACTGAGTAAAGTTAAAGTTAATGTCTGAAAAAATTAACTGATTAAAGTTAAAGTTAAAAAAAATTAACTGATTAAAGTTAAAGTTAAAAAAAATTAACTGATTAAAGTTAAAAGTTAAAATACGGCACGTCATAAGGTTTATCAATACGCACGCGCGACGTTTCATTTTATTAGTAAAGCTAATTCAAATACTTTAATGAAATAATAATTTACAATCTTTGATTTATTCTCTACACTTTCTTATAATAGTATTTCATTTTTTGGGCAAAGAATCCATTCCTAAATTTAAATTACTATTCAATCTAGGCCTAGTTTTGTTAGCAGTCTTGTGGTAGGAACATAAAAACTGATGTTTTCAAAATAAGAAATTTATATATATTTGTATACAGTTCTATTTAAAACTAAATTACAAAACTTTTTTACATTTATGAAAAAAAATACAAAAAATGTTTACTACTCTTTATGTAGGCCTAAAGTTGAACTTTTTCCTTTCGTTAGGTACTAAAATTTTTTGTTTCTTGAGCTAATAACTTTGTAAATATTGCATCAATCATTTTTTTACTGCCATATATGACTTCTTTGAACCTTTCTCTACAAAACGCTATGGAACACTTTTAGATTGGTTTATAATTACTATATTTATCGAATTTTTGAAAACATTCTTGCATACGCACCGAACTGGCTTGGCGTTGAAAAACATTAACATGGACAGTTGTAGGGAGAATTAATTTAAATTACAGTAAAATATTTTGAAAGAAATTAAGTTTTTACTACGTTTTAGATTAAAATATTTTCGCTACTGGTACTGACAGCGAAAGATTGCTTAATGCTTTGACTTGACTAAGTTCTCAAAATAGACAAACTCAAACAATGATAGAGCAAGTAGGGGTGGGTAGAGGTACCGGTACCGTTATGAATTATGAGAGCCTTGAGGTCATTTCCCTGACGCCCAGACCTTGAGGGGAGAGTGAGATACAAACAACATTCCCATAACTTATGAAATTATCAACTGTAGCCTACACTCCAAACAACTCAGCTTAAATTCTAAACCGTTTATTTGTTTTTTTTTACTGCGTAAAAGTGAAATCACGTAAAGCGGGACCGCGATAACAAGGACTGCCTGTATCTTATGTATAAATGAATTATATGATTTATAGGTATTAATACAAAATGTTTAAAAATGTTCTATATGTCACGAACATAACATTCCTTTTCCCATAAGATTTGGTTTTCGCTATTTGCGGTTTTGTGATTCGAAACAATTTTTCGGAACCTATTCGAGTTTTTTATTCGTTTGATATCATTTTGTGATTCGAGGACCACTAAATGAATTCTTGTAGAAAACAACATTTTACAATTATTCAATTCAATTCTTTGATTTATCTACACTCTACAAGAAATTTGAAATTGATAAATATATTGATACAGTTCTTTTTAGAACTAAATTACAAAACTTTTGTACGTTTTGAAAAAACAAATACAAAAATGTTGACTACTTTTTTGTGGGTCTAAAATTGAACCTTTTCCTTTCATTACTGAACATTTTTTGTTTCTTGAGCTAATAACTTTGTAAAATTTACATCTATCACTCTTTTACTGACATATATAAATTCTTTGAACCTTTCTCTACAAAAAAGCTACGGACCACTTTCGAATTGGTATATAATTACTATATTTGGCGAATTTTTGAAAATATGCTTGCAAACGCCCTATAATTTATGTAAACGCCCTTGAATGTATGCCCGCCCTATAATAAAACACAAATCTCAATAATAGACGACAAAAATTGGATAGGCAACAACCTAAAACGGCTAAAACACAACTTACCTTTAAATGGGTCCTTAAATTGGAGGCAGAAATTGCTGAAGCCTTGATTGTTTTAAATTTTGGTAAACACAATAATAGGCATTTAAATGTTAAACTATTTCCCTCCCTTGTTATTTGTTCATAAAAGTTTGAAATGACTGGCCACAATAAAGACATAAAAAAATTAAAATTAAAAAGTAAAAACAACCCACTTGGGGTCAAAACAATTAAACAACTTATACGAAATTTCCAAAACTATCCAACTGTAATAATGGCATGCGTATACCCGAGGGCTAATTGAATGACACTGATGGGTGTGTTAACGGCGTTGTTTTGTTTGTTTACGTTACCGTTAGCTAATAGCCCAGGTACCTTATACACCCCCACCCTCTTATAGTTATATCTTTCTTTAGACACCCCAAACCTTCCGGTCGGCCAATAAGCAATAAATAACCCAAACTAAGGAATATTGAATGTTGTCGCATCAGGCCCACCCACCCGGCCGGCATTTCCATTGTGACAAATCTTTCCGGGCATCCGCCAAATTAATTAACTGATGTTAGTTTTAATCGTTAACCAATATTTTAACGATTAAGAGTTAAAAGTTACCCATATTTTTAACGATTAATTTTAATCGTTAATCCCAAGTCTGGTTAACAGTATATCTTCAATTTTAAAATGTTGCTATTTTATTTATTCAAGTTATACATTTTAGCGACAATTGGATAAAAAACTCGTTGATGTACTGTGAATCAGCCAGCTGAGGAAAAAACCTCAGTATGATACCTGTCATATGATCAGTTTGTTTACTACTTTCTGGACTAAAGACGAATCAAGTGTGGACTTTGGTCCTCTTATCACTTGTGTAACGGCATGAAATAATAATTCAAATTTTACTTTAAGAGATGAACTTTCTAAAACTTTACTCGCTTTTAATAACTACGTTAATAAATTTTCAAAAGAACGTTTTGAAATTATTTGCAGAACTAATGATTTTTACATATATATTTATACTGAATAAATATTTAAGGTGATGTGAAAGTTAAGCCTCCTAGAATGAAAATATCATTCTATAGCTACTGAATTAAACAATCAAATAGGTTGACAAAGATGTAATTTCATTTCATTAAATATTTTAAAATTTTATACATAATATTACAATAGATTAGTTCTTAAAATATAGTTCTTGAATTTAAATTGGTTCGATTGTTAAACAGGAAAGATATATGCCCTCATTAGCTCAATTACATTCAAAGTTCATATTAAGATTTGTTTAACTTTGAAATTAAAATAAGTCTTTTAAATTAATCTCGGGTATGGTTACAGGCCTGGGGTTAAATAAGCTTTCGTTTGTAACGCATTTATATGAAAATTAGTGAAGTTACAAGCAAAACATCATTTTTGATGTTAGCATCATTGAAGTTAATGTTTGTCTCTTAAAGTTCAGAGTTTTTGTATAAAATGTTTATCAAAAGAAATAATAGTGACTGATATATTACAACAGATTATACCAAGTCTGTTCTGCACAGTTTTTCACTACTTCTACTAATTTAAAACAATTTGAAAACCTTCAAATTCACTGATCGCCGTTCTCACATCTTGATACATCAAGGCTTGGGTCTACACTACTTCTTTAAGTTGGAGTCCTTTTGAAATTCAGCATGTCCCTTGTATTTTGAATTTGTCTCGCTAGATTTTCGGTGTTGTGAGAGCTGGTTCTCGATGTTGATTGGTCGATATTGTCTCCTTTCTTGTAATTTGATTTTCAAGTTTAAACTACGAAATAAGTTCGTTAATTATACATAGTCATTTGTTATCTATTTCTTAATCGTCTTTTCTTATTATTTTGATGCCAAAATATTATTTATTAAAATTAATTAATCTAATCACGCAACATTTAAAATCGATTTGACTTCCTCTTTATCATCACAAACATGGCTGTGTTCCATTGAAATTCCATTGATTTGAAATAATTATTATAATTAGATTCTAATACATTTGATATAAACTAATATTTATTTACGTCCTAATTATTTCTAATAAGTATAATTTTGTCGGTTGCCATCGTGTTCTATTTGATTTTAATGTTTATTTGAGTTTTCAACTTGACTATGTTTGTTTAACTTTGGAATTTGGAAACGGAACAAGGCGTCTTTTTTTGAATTGTTTTCATTAAACATCGTCATTTGAATGGAATTCTACTGTTTTATACATCTGATATGAATAAATAAATAGTGAATACAAATTATTCCTTGGGTGTGATTTGTTGTGATTAGTGGCTAAGTTTAATATAGATAGTTTGTTTTTGTGTGCTAAACTAGGCTTAAAGTTCATCTATTTGCTAGGCTTAGATTAATTCAGTTTTACATTATTTATCAGTTTCACGTGTTTTGATAGTTGAGGGATAATCAAATTGTTTCTAGATTGGTTCTATATATAAATTTCGTCTGCTACTTTCTTTACAATTAATTAGACTTAATTTAAATTACATTGCTCTAGGCTTGTTTTAACACTGATTGGTACCTGGGTTTTTCAGTTATTTAAGGATGCTTGCATAGGCTATTTGAGTTTAGTATTTTGATGGGATTTGGTATCATTATATACTCCACATATAAGTTGTTGCGACACTATGTCAGTTTATTTGAGGATAGGTGCACTCACCTTATAAGTTAATGTTGCAAATTCAAGTAAGTAAATTTATTTTATTCTATTAAAGTTCTGAATTTTGGGGGCTTCCACCAGATTCGATCTTGGAACAAAATTTTAGCTCGGCTTGTGAGGTGTCTCCAAAGAACTAGGTTGAAATAAGTACAGAGACGATTTTGAGTTTGTCATAAAAGAGAAAACCTTTTCCAAATTAATCTAGGTTTTATTAATCTTAAAACTAGACATAACTGTTAGCATGAAAATAAACATTAAATTGTTATTAAGAATTGAACATATGATAACATAAGAATTATATATATGATAAACATAAGTAAACAAACAGTATTATGAATTTTCACCACATTCTTCCTCCCTTGATTTTCAGTCGTACTCTTTGAGGTATGCAGGAGCTCTTCTTCGTCGAAGTGATCGTCTAAGTTCAGATGGTTGACCATCAATTCCTGGGTCTGTCAGTTCTGGCTCGAAATCGGCTACTTCTTGTTGTATGCAAGTTTCTGATGTTACTGCTGTTGGTTGCCTGTCTTCTTTATTTGCACTATCTTGTGAGCCTAGTCTAGTAGGGCTTCTATAAGATATATTTATACTTGATCTTAGGCTGTTGAAATCAGATTCACCTGGCAGCCGCTCACAATCGCCTCTCGGAGCTAAGTGGCTAAGGGATACGGTTTCTTCATTTCCGTTTGGTAGACGCACAATGGCATATTTTGGGTTTGCTTCTATCAGATATATCTCGTGAACAAGTGGATCATATTTACTTTGTCAAACATATCGCTTCAAGAGTACTTTTCCAGGTGTCATAAGCCATGTTGGCATAGATAGTCCATTTGTTGATTTTCTGCTGTAAACAAATATTCTCTCATGTGGTGTCACATTTGTAGCAATGCACAACAACGATCTTACACAGTGTAGAGAATCGTTTATAACTTTTTCCCATTGATTGATTTGCATATTGCTACTCTTTAAGTTGAGAAATATAGTTTGCCAAAGAGTTCCATTTAGTCGCTCTGTCTGACCGTAGCCTTGGGGATTATATGGTGTTGTTCGACTCAAAGCTATACCTCTAGAATGAAGAAACGTTTTTAATTCGTTAGACATAAATAAAGATCCTCTGTCTGTGTGGATGTATGATGGAATACCAAATATGCTGAATAAATCGTAAAACTTCTCAATTACAGTACTTGCAGTCAAGTCTGCACATGCATAAGCAAATGGTAAACGAGAATATTAATCTATGGTTGTTAGTAAGTACTTATTACTTGTTTGGGATGGCAAAAGTCCTTTAAAATCCACATTCAATCTTTCAAATGGTGTAGTTGCTTTTATTAAATGCATTTCTTGAGGTTTTAGAAACGTGGTTTGAATTCGGCACACACTGGACACAAGGCAGTCATCTTCTTGATTTCTTCAATGGAAAACGGTAAGTTTTGGCTTTTGATCCAGTGACTCATTCTTGTAAATCCTGGAAGTCCAATGTTTGAATGTAAAGTGTAAAGCTTATCTGCTCCAGTAGCATCGCAAACTCTTGATAGTACATCCGCAACTTCATTCTGCTTGCCTGGTCGGTAAACAAAATATCATAACTTAAGCATGAGAGTTCTAACCGCCAACGGAGTATCTTTTCATTTTTAATCTTGCTATTGTGATGTTATCAATTTTAAATGGCGACTAACAAGAAAATGTCTCTATTTTCTTAGAGATTCAACAATTGCGTATGCTTTCTTTTCTACAGCTGAATGTCGCACCTCACTGGGGGAAAGCGTTTGAGAAAAGAATGCAACTGGCAAAGAGAGACAGCTATAGAATGTTCCGATGCGTCGGTTTCAACTACAAACGGGATATCTTCAGCAATTGCAGATAACGTCGATTGAGCAATTTCTTCTTTCATAGCTCAAAATCTGAGATAGCTTTTAATGAAATCGGGAAAGATTTTGCACTAACTAAGCTTTGAACTTTCTGAGAGTAGTTTGAGATCCATTTTGAGTAATGTGTCAACATTCCCACTGTTCTTTTAAGAGATGCTGAGTCAGTAAGTAGGGAAAGGTTCAACAAAGGCTTTAGAGACATTCTTCATCAGGCTTTACAGTTTTGTTTTCAATTTTATATCCTTGTAGTTGTATTGAACGTACAGAATACTTACTCTTCTTCTCATTAATAGTAAGATTGTACTTTTTTACAGCTGCTAGGAAACTTGCAAGATTTCTATCATGTTCGTCCTGGTCTTTCCCACAGATGGTTATATCATCAAGATATGCAATACACCTGTGAGTCCTTCACGATGTCATCTATAACTTGCTGGAAGCAGGCCACTCCATTTGTTACTCCGAATGGCATTAGACAAAATTGGTATAAACATCCGGCAGCTTCAAAGGCAGTGTATCGTTTCTCATCTTCTCGTAACGGAATCTGGTGGTAGGCACTGGACAAGTCAATTGTATTGAATACTGAGTGGCTAGATACTTGTGATACAATAAATGCAATACTTGGTAGAGGATAGGCATCCAGTAAAGTGAAATGATTTATAGTTTGGGAATAGTCTATTACCATTCGCTTTTTGCGATTTTCGTTAGTAGTGACCAGGACCTGTGCTCGCCAAGGTGAATGACTTTCTTCTATTATTCTTTCAGCAAGTAATCTGTTTACTTCTTCACTAATAACACCCTGTCAATCATGGAGTATTTACGGGATTTACTTACTATAGGTCTGATGTCTTATGTTAGATTATGAAATAGAGGCTGGGGTTGAATATTCACTTAAGCTAAAGCACAAAC
This sequence comes from Philaenus spumarius, assembly GCA_018207615.1. Classification (NCBI taxonomy): domain Eukaryota; kingdom Metazoa; phylum Arthropoda; class Insecta; order Hemiptera; family Aphrophoridae; genus Philaenus; species Philaenus spumarius. The sequence goes on along the minus strand of JAGFPH010000391.1, from coordinate 124,623 downwards.
ACTTAGAGGAGTTTTTGAACCACCAAAGTTAACTTGGATTTTAGAGTGCTGTTTCAATAAGTATAATCATCACCTATAATCATCACTGCACACAAGTCAGTAAGAACTGCAAGCTTTGATTGAAGGTATGAGTGTTCTTATAGTTTCAAGTTAACAATACAATCACCGACAATTAATTCTAGAAGATAAAGAAGTAGAAGCCATTGACACTTTACCATTTCCAGGAACAAATTTGATTTTGTTTTTGTATAGAAAAGATTGATCAACAAAACTTTGTGAACTTCCAGTATCTATTAATCCATCAGCCTGGATACCATAAATAAACACTTTGACTATAGCTTTTTTAAGACAAGAAGGCTTAGCCGCAAATATTGATGCTACAAAGTCATCATTTTCTGATAAAGTTAGCGAGTTAACAGAATTATTTTTAGCTTTAGAGTTACATACTTTACCATAGTGATGCTTTTTTGAGAAAATTTTACATGTCGAATCCTTAGCTGGGCACTTATACCTTGGATGTCTTGGTTCACCCCAGATATAGTTAGTTGGAGTACTTCATCTTGTTTACCTTTTGCTTGTTTTTCAAGGACAGTAGTGTTTGAAGTAGTGGCATTTAACGTATATTGGCAATGAGTGTAACAAGCTGCTTGATTTTGAGATGCTTCTAAAGCTCTGGCTTGTTTAGAAGCTTCTTCCAATGTTAATGAATTGTTCTCAAGCAGGCGTTGTCAAATGACTGTGACTGGAGAGACTATCCCGTTGATGAATGCATCCCTGAAGAAATTGTTTTTGTGCTCTTCTTTTGCTGTGATAGCAGCAAATTGACATTCTTTACTTAGTACTTTTAGAGCAAGTAAGTACTGATTTACTAACTCACTAGATTGTTGTTTACAAGATGCCAGTTGGTATCTTCAAAGTATCTCACTAGTTGGTTTGATGTATATGTCATTGAGGGTTTTTATAGCATCCTTTTATGAATGATACATGGTTATTTAAAAGATTGAATTTGTCTTCTGATGCTAGTTCTTCTTTTTTAGTTATCTTGGCAAGAAAGCTCTCAAAGGTTTTTCACCAATGCTTCCATAGCTGAGTTGAGTTTTCAGAATTAGGTTCTGTATCAAATCGTGTTGGTTTCAAATAACTTTCCATTTCAGCAAAAATTAATATAAAATTAAATTATGTAAAATTAATAAAAGAACTAAAGTTTTTTTTAACCCTAGAACACTAACGTTGTATTAGCCAAACGTAGATACTAACCTTTCGTCTGACAGACTACTGTTTAAAAACCTAGATCTGAATAAAACCTAGATTCATTTTGTAAAGGTTTTCTCTTTTATGACAATTTATCCATCTTATTAACCCTAGAACACTAACGTTTCGTCTGACAGACTACTTTCCCTACTTCCTCTCCACCGAGCGGCCCACCACTCCGTGTACCTTTCATTTGAGCACTAGCTGATTATATGGTCAGTATAGTAAATCCGTACGTGTATGTTTTTTGCTAGTTTTTAGGTTCGCGTAGTCTGGCAGACGAAACGTTAGTATTTACGTTAGTTTAGTTACTGGTATGATACTGGTAGTTACTCATATGTTACTGGTGCAGAACTGGACTAAGTTCCTGAACAATGTAATACAGTTGTATTGGATGTAAGACAACAACAGGATCGTAAGATATGCACATTCTACCATCCAGCAAAGAGAAGAATGACCCGATTCTTCTGTGAGAAGTGCTCAAGAGCAATTTGTGCGGAGTACCAAGCAAAGTGTTCCTGTGACGATGTCGCAGACTAAAAATTTTGTAAAACGTATTTAACGTGTTTATAATGACGCCCTTTTCAAAGTTATGAGAGTAAAAATGTTTGTTTAATGTTTTTAGTTTGGTTAAAACAGGGTAATGTAATTACCCTTTTTAAACAGTAGTCTGTCAGACGAAAGGTTAGTATCTACGTTTGGCTAATACAACGTTAGTGTTCTAGGGTTAAAACTAGACATAACTGTTATCATGAAAATAAACATTAAATTGTTATTAAGAATTGAACATATGATAAACATATGTAAACAAACAGTATTATAAATTTTCAACACAGAGTTTAATTAAAAATAGTTTTACATTGTAAAATATAATTAACTGTTTCAACAATGAATTATGCATACCTGCATCAACTTGAAACAAATACATATCAATAAATCTCATAAATTTTCTGGAATTAATATAATCATCTCTTAATTAACATTTAATTTATTGAACTTTTTTTATAATGTTAATTCTTAATTACTAGCTCAAAATGTAATATCTACTCTAGACCCTAATTCCTTGACAGTACACAATTTTATTTCAATCCTATTACTTTAAATGAGCAATTCTTGTATCTATCTTTGTATCTGTCGCGGATCTCAAAAACAGCTCTAACGAATTCAAAGAAATTTTGTATTTAGGTGTTGTTTTGATTTTTAAGTACACCCATATAGTTTTATTTCGTGAAAAACACAATTTTTTGAGAAAATCTAATTTAAAAGTTGAAAAATTTTAACATAGGGTCTTATGGGTTGCCATGTTGGTTACAAAATAACAACGAAATAGTAAATAAAGCGTTCAAAACAGCTGTTTATAAACAAGCCAATTTATACTGTTTTAGCATGTTGGAAATAGAGTGCAATAGAACTGAGATTGAGTATTATCCAAAATCATATGTTCATTGTATAGTTTTTAATTACTGTTAAAAAACAAGCTAATTTATACTGTTTTACAACGTTGGAATTAGAATAAATTGGGCCTGATTTAACAATTTATTTATTTTGTCAAAAAAAGGTAAATTTGGCAAAGATGGATAAATTCTAATAGTCAATTTTGTAAATTAGGCCTGGCTCATTTCTGAAACATAATATTGAGGTTATGTTAATGGTGCAATAATTTTTACTATATTTAGGGCTGGTTTTAAAACTTTAGTTGACAGAAGATAGTAGAACTAGGACTAAAATCGTAATGAAAGCCTCTCACGTTTCTAAAGCATGTATTTGAGGTTATAATTAATCTTGCAATTAATGTTAATATATTTAAGCCTGTTTTCATAATTTTAGTTGACAGAAAATTAACGATATTCTCTAGCGAATTTTCAAACTGCGAGCGAAGCGAAGCAGCCATCTGAGGCCGAAGGGGTCAGCAGAGCCCCTAGTGAATATTTATCGTTTAACTTCTCAACTGCAGCCTTAATAAATTCTAAGATCTTGTATCAATTACTACATATAGTTTGTGTTATTTATGATCCTGATCGGTACCTGATTTCTTATGAACTGTTTGCAAACTCTCCTAGCAGATAATTCCATTAAAATATTACCGACACAATTACTTGACTTGCACTATTATTATTATAAAATTATTTTCTAACATAATGATTAGGTTTGATTATTTATATTTATGATTACCTCTCGAGATCTCCCTTGCAATAAATAAAATTAATTTTACTTACATAATCTGCTCTCTTACACACTTAATACTTTCACTAGATTGTTTTTCTGTGATTTTTCACTTTCACTTCACTGATGGTCCCTGATCATGTTGCCCAATTTTATTTCAGATTGGTTTTACATTTGCTGACACCCATATTTTCAACATTATTTGGCGGCATTTATTTAGGTAAGCGTCATTATTTTTACCGAATAGTGCCGCGTTTAGTGTTTGGAGAAATTTAATACGACCCACGTGTGATTGCTCCGTCTGCTTCTTCATCCTGGTTACTCCATATTTTACATCGAGTGTCAGACTTATTTCTAGCTGTGTAGTTTTGATTGATTCCTTCCTTAATATATATTAATTTTTTTATTATTAATGTTCACTATATAAGTCGCTGGGATATTTTTGTTTACCAATATATCCCTGACAACATGTAAATAAGAATACTTACATTTTTTTTCGCCCAAATTTTTGCGCACGTGAAGCCATAGACAAACGATGGTGCCTGAAACGACAAATTAGTTTTATTTAAATGATGAAGTCATTCTTTTTCCTAAATGAGCTGAAAATATTTGTTTGTTTTTTTTTAATGTAAGCATTAAATTATAAATATATATTTGGACTGTGTATCAAATTAAACACCCAGTAGTGCAAGAACACCCCGAACATTGTCATTTTTAAAATCAGTGCCATTACTTTGTTTATTTTTTCCATCGGAATAGGGTTTCCATATTATTTAATTTTTCTAAAATAAAGTTTAAAATGTCCTTAAGATTTGTGATTTTTTTAAGATTTTTGATTTGCAAATTAGTTTGTTTTCAATGTATTTCACATTTCTAGCCCAAACCACTAGTGTCAGCAACCATGCAAAATGTTGAAAACTTACTTTTAAATCGTCTCTTAGCAAACAATACCAAACTGACATTTATAACAAAATTGAATTTTTGGTTCCAACACATTCTGGGAGAGTTTTGCATCGACTAATACAATGTTTACGGCAAAAATCCTAGAGATAGCAGCTCCTTTGCACAAAAACAAAACCGCATAAAAACACAAAGCAGATTGCCAAAAAACAATACCACCTATCTACAGGGCTTTTATAAAAAAACTGCTGAACTACTAAGAGTCTATGAAGACAATTCTGCCTAACTGCAATTATTTACAGACTAATAGTGCCTATTCTTTAAGGTCCAATTCCACCAATCTACAATAAAGAACCAATACTAACATAGTAAATTTATTAATTTCCACTTTTTTCTTTGATAGTCAAAAAGTATAAAAATGTAGTTTTAAAATAAAAATATCTATATATTAAATACACTATATATGTAGTTTTTTAATAATAATAAAGAATTTATTTCCTGCTTACATAATATACATAATATCAGCACTAACATAATGCACATCCATACATACATGAAACTAAAAATACATCTCGATAATAACATAATTTTTCACTTATAACTAAATACATTAATATTTACAAAGAAATTAGGTGATGTACAATTTATTTTGTATCTACACTTTATTGTGTAAACTTCAAAAACTTAAGGAAATTAGGTAACCCTGTTGAAGAAGCCAGTTTTTGGGTTTACCAGCACGAATTTTAAAAAAATATTTGAAGAACAGAAGGTCAATGCTACTACTATTATTTACATCAATATATATCATTTAGTGATCTCAGCTAAGGCTTGTATCTACCTTCAACTAAACAAGACAGCGGCAAGAAAAACAAACCACATTGCACCTAAACAGGTGCACATAAAAGATCTTCTATATTTTCAAATTCAAGAAGCCAGCTATTTAAGTTTTTAGAAAAGGATTAGCTCCATAAATTGTTTTTATTTTAGTTTGCAAAGCATTAAAGAATTTAGGTGCCTGGTATATGAAAAATTTGTGAAACATGGTTAGTTTGGCTGTGGATAAGATACAATACCGCTCCCTATGCATATTCTGTATATTATTTATTTGTCCCTCCTGTAAGTTACTAAAATGTTAGTTCGGCAGTATTGTTAGCTAAGCGATGAAGTATGAATAATTGTTGCACATAGAAGCTTTATAGAGTCACCGTGTCAATTAGCACAAAATATTACAAGAAATATTAAATACATAATTTTGTTTGATCATAAATGAATAATTTTGTTTACTTTATTTTCATATATCGATGATTTTCTGGAATAAGTTTGTTATTTTGATACAGGAATTCGACAGCTAGGCTAAAATAATAATTTATATGCAAAAATTTTAACAGTAAATTAATTACAATTCAAATTAATTTCAGTGTCTCAGGATGAATAATGCAATAACTTACTTATGTTTTGATGTTTTTTGAGTTGGTTGTTTGCTGATTGAACTCCCACCCGATCCTAAACAAATTAAAAATTTGTATATTAAATAATGTTATAAAATGTTCACACAATGTTTGTAATATGTGACCATTCTTCTATTCATTACTTTGTATTTAAGATTTTTGTCTGGATTCCTCATGATCAGCCACTTATCAAGCAGGATTTGATGCCCCTCCCAGGATTTGAAGCAGAATTTGATACATACTACTTACAAAACAAAGCATGTACATTTGCACATAAGGTACACACATTAAAACTTTCTATTTAGTCATTGTAACCCATGGATTAGTTTTATAAGTGATTTGTACTCACATCATACTTTCCTCAATTGATGAGGAAATCACATGCCTTACAGTTTCACCATCACTTTAGGATGAAAATTTTATTACCCGTCAGTTATAAGATGCTATCAGTATTTATAAAACGGTGAGCACAGCTAGGTGGAGTGCCTCTGGTGGACCTATTGGTGGAAGAAAGAGAGGGTTTGATGATGCAGGCTGAGGTCTTAAAGAGGGATCTGTGAAAGGACATACTGGAGAAATGGCAAGGATGATGGGCCGCAAAGACCGGATGGACTAGGCAGTTAATCCCAGAGGTACAGAATTGGGTTGGATGGAGTCACGGTGTGCTGGATTATTACTTAACTCAGATGTTCACAGGACACGGAGAGTTTGGAGAATATCTTCACAGTTTTAGAAAAACTCTTCTATATGTACCTCTTGGGAAAAATTTACACTATGGACCATACCTTGATAGGCTGCCCTAGATGGCTCCCAGATAGGGAGGAAGTAAGGGATAGATTTGGAGGAGTGGACAGCAGCATGAAACTGTTGGAGAACAGTATGATCAGTACTAGAAGATCAGTCAGAATAGAAGATACTGGGATATATATGCGAGGTTCATCAGAAATATCATTAAGCAGAAAGAGGAAGAAAGTAGAATCATAAATAATCACTGTGTTGAACAGAAAGGTGAAAAATAACCATGAGAAGAAGAACTGGACAGCTACACCCTGAAATAATGCTTTTTCTCTTACTCGGGGTGCTCGCGAGAGTAATTCGAGAATAGCAGAGGTGGTTTAGTGGCGAAAGTACCACTCCTGGTGGCTGGTAGAGCTTCCATCATTGCAATGGAAAAAAAAGTTCAGTGCAAATAAAAATTTTACCTTTTTAACTTCCTAGTATAGGGAAGTCATTGTAATGGATATAAACATAATTTTTTAAACATATTTATAAGTTTTAAGGTCACTACAGAATTCTTACACAATTTTTTTTTTAAAAAGTACGAGTGTGAGTATGTCTGTAGGAATTTTTTTAAGGAATTGAAAGGAGGAATTTTTTCCTGCGAATAAAAACCAATATCGACTTCATCGGGGAGCAATCGAAGTGTATTCCTGTCAGTATAACCTGAAAGAAATTCATCACATTTGGTCCTTCCGTTTTTTAGAAATGTTCATTTTTATCTGTGTACATTATCATCAGCGCAAACCATGTACTATGAACAGTTCACGAATTAAAGTGAACTGTCTTTAAGTTAAACAGTCAATGCCGTCTTTAAAACTCAAAAGTGGTTAAACAACGCTTATTCAAAAGGCAAAGCATATTTAATAAAACATATTTACAATACTTTTTGACAAAAATCTTTTCCTATTATTTCAGTTGTCTCTTCAAATTAAGTTGGAATCAACAAATCCACATTATTATTAAAGTATTATTTAATAAAAAAATATTAAATTAATTTATTACAATTTTGTTTATATACGGTACCTATTTATTTAATATGTAATACTCACACAAATACCATGGTAGGTATTCTAAAATCGAATAAAGTTTTGGTATTGAGGTATTCTAAAATCTACAAAAACAATATATGTGTCAGAAAAGATGGAAAAACATTAACCCAAAAAATGATGACTCTGACTCTTCTGTAATTGCCAAGAAATATGTTTTAGAGTTGGTGTAGATTCTGTCTGATCTGTAACAAGTTCTGAGTACGAGCAGTCATGCAAAATTGCAATTATACCAAGACATTCTAATTTAATTACCATGAACGGATATGTACAATGTGTTAATTATTTCATAGATACTCCTGATCATAAATTTCAGTTTGTTGAATTGAATTATTAATTTCTGTTGATGTATTAATTATGGATCGTCTCCAATCAGCCTTCTCGAGATGAAGTGTGTTGTTCTGTTTGGTTAGGTTACAAACCACACACAAGTTTCATACAAATAATATTTTTTTGTAAAATGTCGTTTAATATTTTCACAAGTAAAATGAAATAATATTTTTAAAAGATTTTGTTTTAAATTGTCTAGGAATTTACTGGACACTTATCTGAAGTACCCTGTAGGTTCATCTTTCTCAGATGCAAAAACTTGTCTAAGAAATCTTATTATTTTAGGCAAAGTAAAAGAAACACATGCTAAATATTCATAAGGTGACTTACCTTCAGTGTAATTGCTTTGACTATGGCTAAGATCTTTAATGGAATATTCATCTTGTTCAGTTGGCTCAGACAGAGATGTAGTTTTGAATACAGCGGATATTTCTTCCTCTTGTTCAGCATTTTCATCTTTAGATACAATTTGAGATGAAGCATCAGCAAAGATTTCAATCTTTAAAAAAAAAGAAAATTTATTCAACTAAAACTCCGACCAGATATCTTGAGTCAGCCTACCCAGAAGGTAAGGTAAAGGAGCAATAGCCCAGGATCCTGAACAATAAAAGTGTTGTACACATGGGTTCAAATATAAAAAAAGCACTTGCACAAGATTTTCTGTGAACTTAATGTAATGACTACCAAAATAAAGCTTAGAGTATTGAACATTCTTTAGTTAAGATATTTTGTTTTGATTGATGATACCTACATCACAAATTACTTCAAAATATAAACTAAAGACAGAAGCTCCAAACTGGGATGGTACGAATAGACTTCAAATTAAATTTACACTTTTTAATTGCTCTCAGTAACCCATTGTAGGGTGATGGTTCAAAATTGATTCAAGTATGAAGAGAAAAAAAACAACAGAATTTTACAATCCGAGAGAATATATAAAATTCATTATACAAATAATATCTGCTACGATCCATATGATCAGTTTGAGTACAATTTTCTGCCAATCCTAGCTTAACCCTTTTATTTGAGTTCGTCGACACGTTTTGAAGTTCCTCCATTCTTGAAACCTACTTCAGTCAACTCCGAAACGCATTGACGAACTCAAATAAAAGGGTTAAGCTCGAATTGGCAGAAAATTGTACTCAAACTGATTGTATAAAATTCCTTTTTTTATTTATTTGACTTTTTACATTATTCAGATGTCCCAAGTCTTTTAAAGAACTCTGTATATTAATTGTATTTTATATATCAATTATATATTACTGTACATACTACACACATTTTCAGATAACAGACAGATGCTTTGTTTGTATGCAGGCCCTCGCGTATGTTTGCTATCGGTTAAAGAATTTCTTTGTGAGGCCTGACTTGAGTGATGACCTTGAACCGCTATTAACATTTTCGGCCTTATTCAATCATTGCACAATCTCAGCACATGCATTCATTTGTGTTGATGGTATGAATAAAGCATTCTAGAACTACCCCAAACAACAACCTTTGTCTATTTATTTTATTACTGCAATGCAATTTGAAATTAGGCATTTTGACTCTTAAAATTATATTTTATTTATGTAACACTAACAATAATAACAATTAATTAATAATAACAAATATATGACAAATTATAATTACTAAATACATTCCCATTATAGTCCTAACATGCAACGCGTACTGGGGCCTTTATTTAATTCACCCCGCCCCGTAATACGCTTTCGCTATTCGCCGGGTTACGTTACAGGCCATGTTAACTACCCACAGCCTAATTTCAATGTGAGCTTATACACTTGTAACAACCACAAACACGGGTAGCCAGCTTTGACTTACACTTAAATTGCTGAACAATAATTATTAAACAGTAAAGCACTAGACACAAACACTTAATTAAGTAACTACATCATTGCCAGCCCAAATAGGCTATAAGTCCGCAAAATAGGTTTAACAGACGCCGCGACTATTACATGTCTAATCGGCCCCCGCGATACGGTAGCCCCTCGCTAATTTACTTAGCCGGCCATCACACAATTGCACAACACATTATTAATTAATTAATTGAACGTTGGTCTCTCTAAAATGGTCTGTAGATGGCTGCACGACGGTGGAGAGAATGTGATGTAACACAGCAAACGACGCTAACGGATTCTGCCTGCAGTGCCTACTTGATCGTTGGTCATAGATAAGATAGACCTAGATAACTTGTGACAGGCTCTGGTTCTCTCCTAAAATCCTAATCCGGAACCTGAGCGCGTCACAGTCACCCCCCCAACGACCAAAAACCTTGCTACCCCGAAAAACGCAGGAGCTGAGGATGCAGGGAGGATAAGCAAGGATACCTGGTATTAAACAGTAGTCGGGCCAATCGGGCACTGACTCTGGATGACAGCAAAACCATTGAACGAAACCCTACCCGCGGCCAGAACACTAGGGACTCAGAAGACTATTAATTTTGGAGGTGGCATTCGCATGCTACACCTGCTTTCACTTCCACACCATACATAAAAACGTTCCAAAATCCGGCAATATCCCCCCAAAAATAAGACAACTTGTAATTGAAATATATCGGTTGGTATCAAGTTGGTTAGGTAATGAGGATAGTTGGGTTTACTTGAGAAGGAATAAAAAAGGGATTATAAATGTATATATTGGTAAATATGTACAGTGAGGTAGATGACCCCTGTGTGAAAAGAAAAAAAAAGGTAACGGATTGGCAAACAGTAACCGAAACATAGTGGAGATGGTTGGTGAACTAGAACTACTTTTTTTTTTTTTTTTACATTGCAAATTTAATATCCTTTTTGGATCTACACAAAAATATCTTAAATTAGTAGGAGGGAGTTTAACTGATGCTAGGAATGGAATAAAATTCTGAAGGATTATTTTAGGATGGAAGAGTAATTTTTTTTTTTGGATTGGTTAGTGGATAATGGTGGTTGGTGGAGTAATGGATAGTGGAGGTGGTTGGTGAACTAAAACTATTTTTTTGTGTGTACATTGCAAATTTAATATCCTTTTTGGGATTTACAAAAAATATATCTTAAACTAGTGGGAGTTTAACTGAAGGATGAATGAATGAAAAACTGAAGGATATTTTAGGATGGAATAAAATGAGTATTTAAGAATAAAATTATGAGTATTCGGTGTCTTCATATATTTATTGAAGTTGAAGATTGAAGTTGAATGGTCTTAATGTAGTTTAAACCAAATGGCTGTTTATGTGGTGTGGTCATAATATTAAAGATGGATATACTGTAGCTGATATAATGGCGTTGTAAAGCTGCATTTCTGTAGTAATCGTGATTAAAGCCAAAAGTCTCTTGATACATGAGGATCTGAGTGCAGTCAGTCCCCTGTGATGACATTATGTGGCACTCACAATATTTAAAAGTTGCTGAGATAGTAGCTGCTTGGGTCTGCACACCTCTTTTGAACTGCCTGATCCACATTCAAAACAGTTGATATTGTTGTAACACAAGAAAATTTGATTTTGATACTTGTCGTTGACAGTGTTCGATGGACTCACACTCTAAGCAGTTGGCATGGTGGCAACAGCTTGGTAATACTTGAAGTTGACGATATTTGGTGGTGGTAATTTGGAAAATATGAGGAAGAGGTATAAGGTACGCGCAGATTATATGGGAATTATTTAAAAGATGGTGAGGAACTTAATGAATTAAAGGAAAGGAAACTAATATTAAAATATGAGTACTAAATTAAATAATTAAGTGTTACTTAAAACTATGAGACTGTAACCAACCAGTGCCACTATTGTATCAACGCAGCAAACAGTAATACATGAAATATTTCAAAATTTATTCGCGGATAATTATAATTAAAATATTGGTGTAGGTAAGGTATGAACGGTTGTGGACTAGGTGTGGGTGGTAAATATTATAACGCGGATGCAGGGTGGAAGTGAAACGAATTATAAATGGTGGAGTGTCGTGTGCTAATAATGTTCATCCTAGCGTGGGATTGAACAATGTCTACAAAATAAGCATAAATCAACAAAATAATTTTTTTTTTTTTATTATTATTTAATGTGCAGTCTTTTGAGTGCAGAAACTCATGACATGCAACAACAAACTCCCCCTCCTGGTGTAATTCCAGGACTGGTACAACAAAACATGGAAACAACAATGATACACAAAGGAAATATTATTGGGGAAGAGGGATAGGTGCGCTAATTTTGCTACAACGCTTGCGTATAGAATTAACTAGTAAACACCTAAAACGATATACTTCAGAAATATACGGTTATAAATTTTGAGGTTTTCGACGTGTCGTCCTATGGGGTGGATTACTCACGTCGAGCTTCTGAATATCACACTTAACATTACTATAAATTTACCATATAAGTATAGGTTATGAGTATTTCTAAATACAATAGATACCTTAACATTATAAAGACCAGAGTGGTAGATAGGATGAATAGACATGAAAGTTTACAATGTGTTAAGTTGTCGGATGTGGATGGTTTAAGGTGTTGGTTAAAAAAAGGTATATATTTATATGTGTGCGTGCGCACTGAATAGGAGTGATGGTTAAGGAATTGGATGTATTGCACTCATACAGCTGATTTGCCTACGGTCTTAGCTAAATCCAGAAGTGTCCCTGATGGATGGCTCGATATTATTTGAAATGTTTAGAAAAAAAAGGTAAAATTTTAAAATAATTTGGTGATACAATGAACACAATGAAAATAATAGTCTAAATTCGCCGAAAGAAGAGCTCAACACATCAGAAATCACCTCCAAACCGCGCAACCATAGGTGAGGCTATACAATCCTTAGGTATAAAAAAAAATATAAGGTTATCTTGGAAAAGCCCTTTACCTTCAACGCTTGAAGTGCCTTTTGGTAGAGCTGATTCCTACTCGAAGAACCAACTTAGCCTTACCTCGGCCCAGCAAACGTTTAAGATGTAATGGGATGTATGTTATTGCTAGTGGTTTATGACTGAAATGATGAGAAGAAGAAGGAAGAATAAAACTTATAACTAATATCACTAAACCCCTATAGTCTGTGGTTGTTCCAAGTACGGCTGTGGTTGCTTTCTATAATGGTTTGTGATATTTTATAAAGTGCAAGTGGTACACATTATTTAGTTCAAAAAAAAAATTTATTAGGTTCACCTTATTTTAGGTTTTAAAATTGGTTGAGGGGGTTAAAAAATCTCTTTAATTGCGAGATATGGGCGGAACGTATAAATTTTGAAGTTCGGGGGTCAATGAGCCTGACCGTTACTGGGGTGGTGAAACACTCAATTATTAGAGGCCTTGACCAGAGGGGTAGGAGTTTTGAATTAATACGCTTAGGAGCATCACTAATGTGATGTTCCCTAAACATAACCCAATCTCCGGGGTGAAATGGGTTGGGTTGCCGGTTCCTATTGTAGACCACCTGGCGGGCCCTGTGCGCCTTGGTGAGGTTGTCTACAGCCTTAGACCATATTTGGTCTGTAGCTTGTAACACTTACGTCCATGTCACAGAGAAAATAATAAAGTAAGAAATGAGTCAGCTGTTTCCTATAGTGACTAAAGGAACAGAGATTTGGTCTAAATGAATAATGACGCAATACAAAATAATATTAATCATTTTAATTTTCATATAATTACATTTCTCAATGACGCAAAATAATTACAGTAGAATCATTTTTCTTTAAATAAACAAATAATAAAACGTAAAAGCAGACTGTAAAAAATAGGAAATACAAAAGCAGACATAAAAAATATATATTAAAATATGAGCGTATGTAAAAGGTGAAATTGTACAGAAACTTTATTTCAACGAGTGGTGCGTTATAAGCGAACAATGTGAAGCGGTATTTAAGACTATGAACAGTTCGATAAATAAATAAATAAAAAAGAATATAATAACAGTACATCAGACAATTTAATATGAATCGAGAACTTGATATGATAGAATGTACAGTGATCATGGAAGCAATTGGAGAAGAGAGAGAGGATCAATCTGTGTATGTGAAAGAGCACAGATGTCAAAAGATACAGAACGTAAGGGAACGTACTGGTTTTTCACTGGGACGAAGTAGAACGTATTACAAGCAGGGACTTCTATCAAGATGGCGTAACGAACTGTACATGTAACTGGACAGAGGTGGTGGAAAGTTCGTCGTAAAATGTTATATTTTCTTTAAAATCGCAACAAATGTTGCATTAAAATGGAGTAGAGGTGCTTGAAAGTTGGTGAAAACTTAGAAAGTAAAATCTATTGTGTACTTTTCTTGGAAAGTGAAATTGTAAAAAAAGCCGCCATGTGATCGGACTAACGCGATGGAAGTGAGCTAGCTATATCAAATAGAGTCAGTGCAAACCTAGGTACAATTACAAAAACAACTGGTATCGTGAGTAAAAATGGCCATTAATTTTAACTTTAGAAGTCTGCATTTTAGAGTTTTACAATTTTTTGAGAAATAACTTAGCTTCAATTTTCTTAGCTATTGCGTCATACTATAGGTAGACTAGGGCCTAATTGTAACTTGTACATATTTATATATAAATGATTTGTTGTTTGTTTCTTGTAGTCTTGATGTATTTCATTGTAAATCAGCATTCTTTAATTATGTCAGAGTAAACGAATAGTTGCTGCCACGATGCTTTGAATTTCTTTCTATAGCCACGAATATCCATTTAGCCACTACTTTAATTAGCCAGGTTCCCACCCCTAAGAAAACAGAATTAATTATAAGTAAATATATGCAAACAGAGCATAAGTGAGGTTATATGTGGATTATCGCAAATTATCATGATTATTAATTTTTTTATTATTAAGATTATGGGAGTCAAGTGAAGGTGATTTTTAAGGTGAATTCAAGTAAGGTGCATTTAGGTAAGGTGAATCATAGTAAGGTGAGTTGAAGTAAGGTGAAATATTTAATATTGTTCTACGTTGAAGTTGGAAGAAAGATGTTATGGAGAGTTAAGGTGGGCGATGATTTATTATTGAAGTGAGGCAATAGGCCTAGGAGGTGCATAAGCAATTTTAAGTAGTACATGAGCGACGATTTTTGTTTTTAAGGTAAATAGGTAAAGGAGATGTTGAAGAGATATTAATGGTTATTAGATAATCCACATATAGCATTTTTATTCTGATTTAAAACATATTTTTTTTTAATTTTCGAACTTTTTACCGGATCCCATTTTTTTTTAACACAGTATAACTTATCTTTTATTTTATTTTTTGTAACCATAAGTTACAAGCTAGCTGTGGAGGAGGGGGAACCAACTGGTCCATATTCCAAGCTAGCTCGATAGGTAGGGCAACGGGGTGGTGTAGAAACAATGAGGCAGGGGAGGTTCCAGTACTGAGGTGGGAAGCCGTGTTGAACGCTAATTGGAACCAGTGAATATCCTGGTCCCACTTAGTTTGGTTCTGGGCGTGGAAGATGCGGAGTGCGACCTTGAGGTTCTTATTTACTCGCTCCGCATGGGATGGGTTAGGGTAATAGGGGGTGGTGAAAATATGTTTGATGCCGAATTCTAGGCACATCTGTGCCATGGCGGCGGACTTAAAGGAGGAGACGTTATCGCTGACGAGGAACTTAGGGAAGCCAAAATAAGAGAAAACTCTTTTAGTCAATATGTTGACTGTAGTAAGTGCTTTTGTGTTCCTCGTCGGGAATAAGAGGGTGAATTTTGAGAACGCATCCACCACGGTTAGGATGTATGCGTTCCGATTAGTGGACCTAGGTAGGGGACCGACATAGTCGATATAAAGCTTCTGAAATGGGGCTGTAGGTATTTCAGAAGCTTGTAACCCTACGCGAGTGTTTGGGGCCTGTTTAGCCCTCTGGCACTTCACGCAGGACTTTACTCTTTGAGCAATTTGACCCTTTAGGTCTTCTGCCCAAAAGAATTGGGAAATACGGGCAAAGGTCTTACCAATGCCCATGTGGGCTGAAATAGGAAGCTCGTGGTAATACTTGAAAACCATATCCAGGAGCTTCTGGGGTAAGACCACCCTTGGTGATCTTTGGCCTGGGGCAAGATGCATCAAGGTCCGGTCCACTATGGAGTATTGCGGTGGGGGGGGTGCGACTATTTATTAATTTGAGGAGATTCGGATCTTCCCTCTGGTGGAGGGGAATATCTCGAAGAACCCGGGGGGGGCGGGGTAAGATGGTTATGGGGGGGGGGCTTGGGGCTATTGGTTGGACGTTATTGAAAGGGACAGCCGTTAGAGCCGATGGCTCGAAAAGGCGGGATAGGGAATCCGCAACAATGTTGTCGGTTCCCTTGATATGTTGCACGGTGAATTTAAACGAGTTAATGAACTCTATCCACCGGGCAAGTTTCCCTACTTGTCGTGGGTGATTCAGCAGCCAGGACAGTGCGGAATTGTCCGTATACAGCTGGAATTCACGATGCTCCAAGTTCTGCTGAAATTTAGTCAGTGCAAAAACAACGCCGAGGCATTCAAGCTCCATAGTGCTGTAATTTACCTCGTGTTTATTTAAGGGCCGGGATGCAAAGGCCACCGGCAGTAGGTCGCCATTATAGTCCTGGGATAAAGACACTCCCAAAGCTACCCCGGAAGCATCGGAGTGAACTATGAATGGTTTTGAAAAATCGGGAAGCCGTAGAATTAAGTTGCTCATTAGAGCTCGCTTCAAGGAATTAAAGGCGAGCTCTTGATCAGGACCCCACTCGAATCTAACGCCTTTGCGTTTTAAATGATTAAGTGGTCGGGAAATATCAGCAAAATTTTTAATAAATTTGGAATAAAAGGCTGCCAAGCCTAAGAATCTAGCCACCTGCTTGAGGTTTTTAGGGGTGGGGTAATCGGCAATAGGCTGTACCCTGTCTGGGTGGAGGGATACCGATTGATTTTTGAACACGTGGCCCAGGAACTGGATGTTATTTGCGGCCACGGTTAATTTTTCAGGGTTGACGGTAAGTCCGGCGGACTGTAGACGATTGAGGACCGTCTCCACCTTGGCAAGGTGGTCGTCAAATGAGCCGTCGGAGTATACACACAAGTCATCAAAAAAGGTGAAAACATACTTGTACTTAATATCTCCGAATATTTTTTCAATTAGCCTTGTGAGGACCAATCCTCCGCTAGCTAATCCGAAAGGGACGAAATTAAAATGATATTGGCCAAATGGCACAACAAAGGCCGTGTATTTACGGGATTCTTCATCCAGAGGTATTTGGAGGTATGCCTGGTTAAGGTCTAGTAGTGTGAACCACTTTGCCTTACCTAGGTACTGGAATGCAGATTCCAGTGTTGGGATTGGGGTGGCCTCCAAATCGGCTATCTCATTGATAGCCTTATAGTTGACCACCATTCGAGTTTTGCCCCCTTTCTTTGGAATGAGAAATGCGGGACAGGCGCAGTGGAAGCGTGCTGGGCCCATAACCCAGAGGTCCGTGGATCGTAACCACGCTCTGCTACCAACTGCAACGCGTACTGGGGCCTTTATTTAATTCACCCCGCCCCGTAATACGCTTTCGCTATTCGCCGGGTTACGTTACAGGCCATGTTAACTACCCACAGCCTAATTTCCATGTGAGCTTATACACTTGTAACAACCACAAACACGGGTAGCCAGCTTTGACTTACACTTAAATTGCTGAACAATAATTATTAAACAGTAAAGCACTAGACACAAACACTTAATTAAGTAACTACATCATTGCCAGCCCAAATAGGCTATAAGTCCCCAAAATAGGTTTAACAGACGCCGCGACTATTACATGTCTAATCGGCCCCCGCGATACGGTAGCCCCTCGCTAATTTACTTAGCCGGCCATCACACAATTGCACAACACATTATTAATTAATTAATTGAACGTTGGTCTCTCTAAAATGGTCTGTAGATGGCTGCACGACGGTGGAGAGAATGTGATGTAACACAGCAAACGACGCTAACGGATTCTGCCTGCAGTGCCTACTTGATCGTTGGTCATAGATAAGATAGACCTAGATAACTTGTGACAGGCTCTGGTTCTCTCCTAAAATCCTAATCCGGAACCTGAGCGCGTCACAAACATATTTATCAAAATCAAGTTCAAGGTAATTATTTAAAAAAAATCTTGACCAGGAAAAGTCAAGAATGACCTAAAAAGTCTTGTATAGTAATAAAAGCATTTTTATTTACTATCTGGTTTGTTGTAATTTACTCTTTCTGGCCCCTTAATTATGAATTAAACAAATTAATGTGATCAAAAAAATTTTGTGTCGTGTAATTGTGTTCATACTCTGTTTTAAAATGTTTATAAATCTTTTCTTTTCTTTTTTTTAATTAATTTACCAACCTTCAAATGGTCCTATTAATTTCCCCTCTACTGCTGCTAGGTCTTACTAGTTTCAATACACACCTCGGTCATTGTCGAAGACGAACATTTCAAACGATAATCACACAACACAAAACACTACACAACACATGTATAAACACGGGCGGCACTTTGGGAGTGAGGAAGGTAATGGCCTCATCTACATAATATAAGAACCTTTTAGGTTCTCTTAGCCTCTCTCACTCCAACTTCAGCTCTTAACCTACGAGAGGTGTCGCTGTTAGGTCAGTAACTTGGCGATGTGTGGTGGCATGCAGAGCTGAGTGCCGATGAGCTTATTTGAGCTGGGGGCTGAGTTCTTAAAACTCTGTTTGTTTAGTCTGGCAGGGGCGACTGTAGGTGTAGTCGTTGAAGGGTTGCGCCCCCCACGTACTTTGCATCCCGAGCACACTACCACCTCATACACTTAAACACTCCTTGGATCTAGAACATACTTCATTACTCAACGCCTGCTTCGCTGATCTATGCCGGGGCTCCTGGCTCCGGGTGGCCCGCCTCATCTCTTGTCCTCCTCGAGGGTATAGTTGATAAAACCGGGGTAGCACACCGGGCTGCCAGATAGTACAGAGGCTCGACTTGTCTCACCAGCTGTTGTTGGCTGCCTTATCATCTGGCGAAAATCTTGGTTTGCGTGCATTGCCAGGTAGTGCCTGGGTAAGGACCATGTACGTAAACTATAGGGGCTCTTCCGAGGCCACGGGATTGGTAGCTGGGGTGGGAATTGGGTTGCTTTGGGGTCAGGATCTGCGGCATGGATCATTGCAGCGGGATATACATTCTTACACACACTCACACACACTTATCTTACTTTTACCCAGGCCACGGGTGTGGCACATTTTATGAAATGAATGAAAACAAGGAAATAGGTCTCAACGTGCTGTCGACCGTCGACAAGGAACTTCCTGGTTCCACCGCAACTCAAGTTGCATCGGAGGCTAATGTGCCTCTGATTTCAACCCCAATGGTGACTGAGACAAATGACTCAGCACATGGGGAAGTACCTTTTGGTATTTGCGGTGTATCGGATGTGGAGGGCAGTAGTGGGAGTGGTGAAGTCCCCAGTCCAATGCAGACAGACAATCCACAGGGCCATAAAGGACCTGTAAAGCTTTGTGGCGCTGATAATAAGCGCCTTCGTAAACTCCGCCAGGAGGGCTATGGTGCTGAAGAGGCCCGTGGCTAGTGATGTGGGCCGGGCATATGCCCAGTGGGCTGGTCGTTTAAAAATGGGCATTTGCAAAAAGCGGTTTTAAGCGCCCAAAAACTGAGCGTTTATAAAAAAATTTAGTTTAAGGCAGTTTTAACTATTATATTTCATATTTTAATTATTATAGTTCATATTTTTAATCTTTAACTGCATTCAGTGCTTAGTTGTGTTCTTAAAATTAACATTTTAAGGGAGGGGGTCATTATCAAGAGATAAGTTGACAAACCACTTAAACCATTCAAATAAACCCCTAAAACTTGTAATATTTTCAATGTGGTGTTTTGAATAAACATTTTATTGCAAAATTGTTAAATAATATCTAATTTACTAACTGCTACTTAAGCAGGTTTCTACTCTGGAAGTCATAAAAGTGTGCATAAGGTAAATTTATAATGAATCAATGAATAATTGAATTTATAGTTAAGTATTAAGGTTTTGTTAATAAAAAAGTGCTTTTTAACAGGTTTGTACAGTAGAACTCCAATTATCCGGATTAATTGGGACCGGACCCGATCCGGATAATCAAAAATCCGGATAATTGGATTTTTCTCGAAAAAGGCCGTTTTTAGGAGAAAACCGTAAACAAAACACAATAGAGAACATTTACGGTATTTATTATGAAAAAACAATATCAATGACAATGTTTACATTACGTAATATTTACAAAAATACTAAATAACTGTAAAATACATAATTTTTTTAATATACCAGGTAGAGTCAGCTGTTTTTCTACCTTAAATCGACTCCGCGCCGCCAAGTCTCGCATCCGTTTGACCATGTTCTTATTCAAATCTGATCCGGATAATTGGAGTCCGGATAGTTGGAGTTCTACTGTATTTCAATAACATGAAAAGGCACTTATAAAATAATTATTTTCATTTTATTTTTATATGGTCCAACACTGGTTTAAAAAAATATATATAATTATGTTTGTTGTACAATCATTCATGTTTTTACTTAGGCCTAACAATTTTTACCAAAAAACAACTAACTTTTCACTTGAGGTAGGTAGGATAGTCAAGAATTAAGGTTGTAGTTGCATATGAAAAAGATGGATGATTGTGGAGGCATTGGCCAACCACTTCTGGCAGGAAAGCCATATGTCTCATTCATAGGCAAGGGTCTCATAAACCTATAAAGCTTATTTTCAGTCTAAATTATTTCCCCTTGTTGACAAGTGAGAGTCAACACTTCCTACCAATAAAATAACATATTATACATGTAATTATTTATTTTAATATAGGCTTTTATGTAAATATGTATAATAAGAGGTTTAAAAAGTTATTTAGAAGAGTGGTCTTCAAATTAATTTCCATTAATTAGGTTTATTAGCCTTTAACAGGATAAATGCCCGGGCGCTTATGGATTTTGGGCGTTTATTTGGGCATATGCCCTGGGCATTTGCCCCGACATTTAAACGCCCGGGCGTTTTACATCACTACCCGTGGCATACTCCTGGATAGGAAGAGGGAGCGGTCGGATGGTTCTACACCACCCAATCAATCCCGGAGCAAATGTGTTCCGTGCAGAGGGGGATTCTGGAGTTGGTCCTGGGGATGAGTAAATCTGCCATCACCCCCAAATTCAATGGTTTTGTAGCTAAGGCTAGCTATTGCATTCTTAGCTGTTCTAATGAAGGAACTGCAAACTGGGTTATGTCCCTAGGGGACACTCTTAAACCCTGAGAAGGAGCCAATCTGCGGATTGTTGGGGAGAAAGATATCCCTAAAGCCCAGATTGCTGTGGCATACTTCCCACATTGCCCAGAAGACTCCAATGAGAGGATTCTGGGCTTTGTTAAGGCTCAAAATGATGGCCTTAACGTAGACAGCTGGAGGGTGGTCAGGAAGGCTGTTAAAGGGCCTACTACTGAACTAACCCTCAGCATAGACCATATGTCGGCGAAAACAATTAAATCACTTGGTTTTCGCCTCAGCTTCAAATTTGGAAGCATCCCAATTAGGCTCAAGAAGCAAGACAAGGGGGTCCAGGAGGCTAGTGTCTCGGATGTAAGGGGGGCTACTGTGCCCCCTGGATCATCTGAGGCTTGTGCCCAAGTGGCTCCTGTGTCCCCGGGGCCTGGTCCATCTAACCTAGAGCCTGGGCTTATTGGGCCCTCCACCTCCTCGAGGCCATCTGGGTCTCGAGAGGGTGATGCTCTGGGGGGGGGTGGAACGGGTACCGGGAATAACTTGGCCTGATATTTTTAGGAAGTCCCATCCTGAGGGCCCCTCTGTTTCTCAGTGTGGTCGTGCTGCGCAGGGAGGCAGGAGGAGCTATAATAGGAGGGGACGTCGTCCATAGAGAGGTAGAGGATCTGGCAGTAAGGCTTTGTCGGAAAGCCAGCTCCCAAAGACCCCAGGGTCTGATGGGAGGAGGGATCAGCAATGACCCACAACCTGAGGATGTTACAGATAAATCTCCAGCATGCCAAGGCCTAATCTGCTGTGCTGGGCAGGAGATTTGTCTGTGAATCCTTAGACATGGCTCTTATCCAGGAGCCATGGTATAGTGGAGGCTTTATTAGGGGACTTTCAACTCCTAATGGTAAGTTGATTTATGATAATGATCATGGTAGACCTAGAGCTTGTATTCTTGTTCGTAAAAATGTCAATGCGTTCCCTATTTCTGATTTTGTTTCTAGGGATCTCACAGCAGTACCGATTCCTGGGGGTAGTTATGAGGCTATTGTGGCCTCAGAATATTTCCCAGGTGGTACTGACGTCATTCCTCCTCCTGAAGTCAGAAGGCTGGTGGAATATTGTAAAGAGAGGCGACTTCAGCTAATGGTTGCCTGTGATGCCAATAGCCATCACAATGTATGGGCAAGCAAGAGAACGGATAAAAGAGGTGAGGAACTGCTTGCTTATTTATTTAGCTGTAACCTAGCTATTAATAATGTTGGTAATGAGTTTACCAATGTGAGTGGGAACAGACAGGAGGCAATTGACCTCACTTTGTCAACCACACATATTAGTAATAAGATTATGAATTGGCACGTTAGTAATGAGCCATCGTTGTCCGATCATAAACACATAAGATTTGACCTTGTTTATGAGAAGAAACCTGTGGCAGCGATCAAACTCCCACAAAAAACTAACTGGGGAGAGTATAGAGAGATTCTTAAGGCTGAATTGGAAGAAGACGTTGGTCCAATCTTGACTTCAACGAGTCTTGATTATGCTTCTGATAGACTTAAATCTTCAATTTTGACAGCTTTTGAATTAAGCTGTCCTGTGTCATTCCCCAAGGCTAAAAGAGAGGTGCCATGGTGGAATAGTGCGCTTAGTAAGCTGAGGAAGGAGGCTAGGTGCCTCTTTAATCGCGCTAAGCGTACTAAGGAGTGAGGAACTTATAGAATGGTCCTTACCTCCTACAATAAAGAGTTAAGAAGATCTAAGAGGAGATCTTGGAAACAATTCTGTGACAGAGTCATGGAGATGCCTGTGACTGCTAGATTGCAAAAGGTACTCAAACAGGAGTACACTAAGCCTATGGGCCTTTTAAAGACGGATAATGGGGAATACACCAAGGATCGTAAAGGGTCCTTGGCGCTTCTCCTAGATACCCATTTTCCTGGCAGTTATGCTGATACATGTTGTACCACAGTGCCTATTGATCCTGGCTCCTCGTGGTTAAGGCGGGGATCAGGCAGCACTGCCTCTTTTACAATATTCTCACCTAATAAGGTCAAGTGGGCTATCAACTCGTTGAAGCCGTTTAAATGTCCAGGCAGGGATGGTATTTTCCCTGCCTTTTTGCAACAAGGAATTGATATACTCCTGCCAAATGTGGTAGAGGTTTTCAGGGTTAGCTATGAGTTAGGTTATATTCCTGTTTCCTGGAGGGATGTGGAAGTAGTCTTCATCCCGAAGGGTGGCCAAAGGGCTATGGACTTGCCAAGATCCTTTAGACCAATTAGCCTATCTTCGTTTCTCCTAAAAACGTTTGAGAAGGTGCTGGATCAGCACATTAGGAGTACTCACTTGAGTGTTAAACCACTGCATAGCAGCCAGCATGCATACCAAGTTGGTAAATCAACCATTACTGCACTTCATGAGCTTGTGGGTAGGGTTGAACATGCCCTTAGGTGTGGGGAAGTTGCCTTATGTGCATTTATGGACATTGCAGGGGCATTTGACAATACCTCGTTCTCGTCCATTAAAAGGGCTGCCATCTCAAAAGGGGTGGAACCCAGAGCAGCTAACTGGATCTGCTCCATGCTTGCTCAAAGAAGAATCTTTGTAAAAAACGAAGACGACTCTTTAGTAACATGGTCCGTAAGAGGCTGTCCGTAGGGAGGTGTTATTTCTCCTCTCTTTTGGTTTTTAGTAGTTGATGAACTGTTGGTCAAATTGGCTGTCAAGGGCTTTGAGGCTATTGGCTATGCTGATGATCTTGTGATAAAAATCCGTGGTAAACATGACGATACTATATTAGAGCTCATGCAAAAGGCTCTGGATTTGGTGTCAGGGGCAGGGCCTAAGTATCAACCCGGCCAAAACAGTACTTGTCCCCTTCACCAGAAGAAAGAAACTGATGATAGAACTCCCCTCTATCAATGGGTTCTGACGGGAGCTTTCGGGGGAGGCTAAGTATCTTGGATTAATTCTTGATCGAGGGCTTCTCTGGAATGCTCAGTTGGAAGCAGTTCTAAAAAAAGCTACCAGGGCTATTTGGGCTAGTAATCAGCTCTATGGTAAAACATGGGGCATTACCCCCAAAATGGCTGCATGGTCATACACTGCCATTATTAGGCCAATTATCACATACGCGGCCTTGGTATGGTGGCAGAAGGTCAAACAGACTGGTGCCAAAAACAGGCTGTAAAAACTACAAAGGCTAGCGTGCCTAGGGATTTGTGCAGCCATGCGCTCTTGTCCCACATCAGCTATGGAGGTACTTCTCAATCTGCCTCCTCTGCACATTTATGTGCGGGGGGTTGCGTTGCGATCTGCCCTGGCGATAATGGGGACCCATAACTATAAACCAGGAGATCTGGTAGGTCATCTGACCATATTGCAAGAGCTTCATGGGCACAAGGTGGACCTTATGGTGTCTGATGTGATGAGAAGGACACTTAATTTCGACCACTCCTTTACAGTTAAGATAGATGGTCTCCAGGAGGCAGGTAGTGCTGGACATGGACACATACAAGAATGGTATACGGATGGCTCCAAAATGGCCAGCGGAGTTGGTGCAGGAGTCTATGGTCCTAGGTGTAGTTTATCTAGGGCTATGGGAGCCTTACCATCAATCTTTCAAGCGGAGGTCGTTGCGATTGATCTCTGCGCCCGTGAAATCCTAAAAAGAGGGATTAAGAGAGCTAGGATTGACATCCTATCTGATAGCCAAGCAGCCTTAAAGGCACTTGAATCATTTGCCTTTGAATCAAGGCTAGTTTGGGACTGTTTTAAAGCAGTGAATGACATGGCTAGACTCAATGAAGTTACTCTTATATGGGTGCCTGGCCATGTAGGTATCAAGGGCAATGGGGCAGCAGATAGACTTGCTAGAATAGGAGCTAAAAAGCCCTTCATTGGTCCAGAACCTTTCTGTGGGAGGCCTAAAAGCCATCTGAGAAATGTTGTTGAAGTCTGGACGGAGAAGACTTGGTCCACACATTGGAAAAATGCTCCTGGGCTTAGGCAGGCAAAAATGTTTATCTGTCTCTCTAAGTCAAAAGCACAGAAGCTTTTATTAATGGGTAGGAACAACCTTAGACAGATTGTGGGAATCCTCACTGGTCATTGCCCGGCCAAATACCACCTCAAAAAAATGGGGCTGGTCTCGGAAGACTCTTGTCGATTCTGCTCCCTCGGAACTGAATCGGTTCAACACCTGCTGTGCGAGTGCGAGGCTCTCGCACGGAGAAGATTTACGGCTCTTGGAAATGCTTTTGTTAGCTGGAATAGGTCCGTGGTGTTGATCCCGGGACCCTTATTGGTTTCGTAAGAGACCTGAAAGGGATCTGGGATGATCACTAGAAAGGGAAGTATACCACAATAGATTTATATAGGTCGCAGTGGTGAGGCTTATCACTCCTCTATCCCCAAAAAAAAAAATAATGTATAAGCACATAATATTCACCATTAAAGGGTCGTTAAATAATTAAAATGGGACATAGCTTTCCGCACAAGTACTTGAGGGTCGTCTAGTACTTATTAGGTCCAGGAAGTAGAAGTCAAATTAATGAATAGTTTATAAATCGACTGAAATAAATAAATAAAATGCAATTTTTGACCACGGCAGAATGGAACATAATAAGAAGAATGACATCCCGGACCTAATAATAAGGGTATACCATTGAAACCAGTAGTCCACCAGGACAAACAAGGATTGTTGGCGTTGAGGTAATATTAACCTATCCAATTATATTCATAATCCTGGAGGCTAACAACACTATGTTCAAATTAATAACACTTCTACTATAATCCATTAAAGCCTTATAGTTAAATATCATGTCGATAATCCGAACAATGGTGGTAATGAATTAAATAGAATTATCTACGTTCCTTTGTTGTGATATTATAACATACAAAAGATGGATTGTTTCCAGTGGCGTAACCATAGAGGGCCGCAGTCCAAGGGGGCCGCGGATTGAGAGGGCCCAAAGGTTGTTATTTTTTAAAATTAATAAAAATATAAAACTATAACATTATTTATTGTTTTATTTTACAAGCATGTCATACCTTTAAAAAATACAAATTTTGCTTATACAGTAGAGTCCTGCTATTCAGAACTAATTGGGACCAAACACTGTTCGGTTTAGCGGGAATTTGGAATAGGCGGATTTCATAAATAATATCAACGAATTGACTTGTTAAGTGTCAGCTCCATAAAGCGTTAATCGGCTTGTGAACAGGTACAGTGAAAGTCGGAAGGGAAGTGCATTACCTTCGATGGCTCATAGCACCCTACCTACTCCTCTCCCTCCCACGTTTCAAACATATTTATGATTCACTGCACTGAGCACTGGTCTAGTCGTACCTAGTTCAGTGCTTACTCTAGCTGAATTTGTTGAACTGTGTGTGCTTATTGCAAATTTTATTGTAAATCTTTGTTCCGTGAGTACTGAGTTACTTTACCGAGTCACTGTGTCTTTTTTTATATATGTTCTTAGTCCTTGACATCAATTGTTAAACATTAAACATGGCAATTAAAGAAAGCTGTGTTGAGGAGTGGACTACTGTGAAAATAATGGCCTCCAGGAGTACGTAGACGAAGACATCGTAGCAATGGTGCAGAGATCATCAGCTCAGATCGACTCGGAGGAAAGTGAGAAGGAGGTGAATGCTCAAACTGAAATTATATCACTTACAGATGCGGCAAATGCTCTTGATCTTGCCTTACGCTACATCGAACAACACGCTTCATCAACACCAAATGAGGTTATGTTCATGCGACGATGGCGGAACAATGCATAATCAAGTCGATTCAGTGCTCTTTGTCAGAAAAAAAAAAACACTGACTCTACTTCTTAAAAGTTTGTGTAAATTAGCAATTTTTTGTGTTTAGCAGCGATTAAAATTTATTCTACAGAATTATATAAATGGAGCTGACATGTATTGTAAATAACCAACTTTCATTCCTATTTCGTTTCAGGCACTTTCATCAAGCTTTGGCTCTATGTATGTCTCTATTTAACTATTTTGTTTAACAATAAATGTACGTTTTTTCACGAACGTCTTTTTAATTTCTACAGTTTTTTAAGTTTAAAAAATCGGTATTTTTTCTGAACTCTGTTCGGAATAGTAGGACTCTACTGGTATTAAAATTTATTTTTTGCAAAAGATTTATTTTTATTTTTGAGAAATAAGAAAGTAAAGAAGCATTTTGATGAACTTTTTCAAGATAAGAGGTTGACAGACAGTGAAAAATATTTCAAAATATCTGTTTTTATACAACTCTGGACTGGACACAGTGTTTCCCAATTAACAATAAAATTAGGTTCGAAGCTATGACAGAAATCAGTAGCCTTTTCTCAGTTCTTTCCCCAACATTTTTATTGAACGCAATCAATGTTGAATAGTCTAAGAAAGTGAAAGCCCTGGACAATGAATGTGAAGAGGATTTGAGTGTCAAGCTTAGTTTAATGTCAAATCAACTCTTTTAGAATGGCACTGAAATTAGAGGTTGAAAAAAAAGACATCAATACAACAGTTAGCATATCTACTCTTTTTGGAAAGCTACTCAATCGCATCTAGTTTCCCGGACTCGTGCACTGCTTTACTTCTCTTCTTGACCTAACTAGTAACTGTAACGAGTGCGGAGCGCTCATTTTCCAAATTAAAACTAATTGAAAATTATTTAAGGAGCACTATGAGCCAAGAGAGACTAAGAGGTGTCAGCTTATTGAGTATTGAAAACTACCGAGCTAGAAATTTTAATGAAGTAATCGAAGTATTTGCATCAAAAAAGCGAGAAGAAAAGAGAGACATCTATGTTTATTTAATTTAACTTTACTGGATTTGTATATGCAGTAGAAGCTCGATTATCTGAGGTAATGTGGACCGAGAATAAGCGAAAACTCGGATAACACTGACTCTGTCAAAAATCGAGAGGGAAAACATATTGTAAACTGGTGAAATCAATAAAAACGTGGTCAAAGATGGAAAAAATGCATCTACTGTATTACGAAATGAAAAATCTACATCCAAATAAAAATTAAATACAAATATAAAATGATAAAAAGACATACATATGCTACAGTACATGTTCCAGTTAAAAACATTATTTCTTGAAGCCCTTAAATGTTTTCTGTTTAACCCTAGAACTGGCACAGTTAAAGCTAAAATTGGCCAGCCCGTTTTTAGCGTTTTGCAAGCATATTTTTAAAAATTCGCCAAAAATAGTACATGAACCCCAATCCAAAAGTGTTCAATAGCTTTTTTGAAGAAGAAACTTCAAATAATTCAAATATGCCACTAAAAATCAGTTTATTTTGAAATTGTAAAAGTTATTAGCTCAAGAAACAAAAAATGTTCAGTAACGAAAGGAAAAAGTTCAACTTTAGGCCTACATAACAAGTAGTAAACATTTTTTGTACTTTTTTCGTAAGCGTAAAAAAGTTTTGTAATTTAGTTCTAAATAAAACTGTATAAAAACATTTATCAATTTCAAATTTTTTATTTTGAAAAAACAGTTTTTATGTTCCAAGTACACGACTGGTAACAAACCTAGGCCTAGATTGTAACGTCATTTACTAATATATGCTTTGCCCAAAAATGAAATATTATTATAACAAAGTGTAGAGGATAAATCAAAGAAAAGAACGGTATACTTGTCTTTCCTTAGTTCACAAAAGTGTTTGAGTTATATTTATTTGAATAACAAAATGACATCAATCATATAATGAAAAGCCGCTACCCTAAAGCTCTGCCTATAGGACGCGACACTTGAATAACGTGGGAATCCACGCGCTAGAGTTTCTCACTAGAACGTATATTTCAACTGTCGTCTAGACAGACAAAAAACCGGTTATTTCTGGATTACTTCACACCGTTACAAACTTCATACTTTGCTGTACAAAATGGTGTAAAGAAATCTGTCAAAACATAAGGCAGTGCCTTCCCAATATCGGTTGACAAATGGGCTGTTTCATTGGTTGAAAAACTGTCCAATAGCAAGGGTTTACAGTAATTCTTGGAAAAAATACTGATTTTATAGTGACATCTGATTGGAAGACACCAACAAAAGATAAAATCTTGACGAATCCAATGGTATCGTTATAATTGCCAAAGGAATATTAGTGTAGATGGTCTTAAACGTTGAAGAAGTGGGAAATAACAGTACAATTGTATGCAGATTCGTGCACGGAAAGAGCTGTAGACCGATGTGCATATTTTAAAACGATGATTACGTATGTAAATATACGTTTTACAAAAAAGTTGTAAATACAAAAATTAAAGTTTAATTCATTTCCTTTCCAATGGTGCCAGTTTTATTACGATTAGATGATTCTAAGTGAATTAATTAATCGAAAATGCAAATGTATGCAAATTCTCGCTAATTGTCGAAATAGCTACATCTTGCGCCTGTGAGAACGTCACTTTGGGCAGTCTGCCACTGGGAGGGTTAATGGAACTCACTTGATTGTGCGCCGTTTCTATTTTGGCCCTACTGGTTATAACTGGTTTACACTGCATATTGCCATGACACAGTGAGTTTGACTTTTATTGAACAACGTGACATTTAATGAAAAAGCATTAACAAAATTGTATTAAATCATTGGAATTACTGTATTGTACAGTATTTAATAATGATTAAAAACTGTGCGTTTTATTTACTGGAACCCTTTTTGACGAAAAAGTATGTGACTAATATCAGTGCAGTACAGTAGATTTGCCTCTATATCTGGATTTCACTTTGCGCGGTTACTTCAATGCATACGTCTACCGCAAACCGACTTCCGAACTTTTACTTTTTTTAATTTTGACTACCTTGGTTAACCCGGAACTCGGTTAGTCGAGACTCGGATAACCGTTGCTCTACTGTATATATTTCTCAATGTCTGATGTCTACAACATCTGAAATTAAGTACTGTGGGGCAGATTTTATTTTATAATGGTCAAGTTTAAGCTATTTAAATGTGTAAATTAAAAAAAAAAATTACTTCTGACAACAAATTTAAAATTTAGTTAGATACACTATTAAAATATTATGTTAACTCTCTAAATTTTATTTTACGTTTATAAATTTGAATTGTGAGTGTAAGGGCTTCTTTCAGCACAACAGGTTATTTTATTTGTCCAAATAAAGACAGCCCACGGTGGTTGTTCGTGTTTGTGTTAAAAAAATGAGCTCAAGGGCTCCGTAAATTTTTTACGGAGGGCCCGGCAAAATAATGTTATGCCACTGATTGTTTCTATTAGTACTTAAAATTACTTTATAATCCGGCATCTATAGGGGGTTGAGTATGCACTGAAAGTGTAACGCATTTTGACTTTTGATTGTTGTTGGGGGCACCTTGAAGATGACCAAAACCGATGTTGTCGCCCTCTCAGCAGTTGCACAACTTGGGGGGGAGGGGTGAAGTAGCGCGGGCGCGTTCTATAAAAGCGCTCAAATTTCGTGAACGAGACGTGATAGAAACATGTTCTAAACGGCATTTTATTAAACACATTACCGTATATTCTTCAAAAAATGTCATTAGCAAAAATCCCGTATCTGCAAAGGAAATCGAGGAATGTATGTATATCTTTAAAAGTACCATATTTTATTTATAATGGAAATAACTTATGACGATTTCATTACTATTAAATTATATTATACTATTAATCAATATATTTTCATGTTATTTCATCACTCATCAAATAGTATTTATTTCAAAATATTCTGTATATGCGAGGTTTCCGAGGTAGTGAGGCACTGCGCGGGGGAAGTAGCGCGGGGGGGCGTTCTATAAAAGTGTTCATATCTCGTGAAGTATACATGATAGAAACATGCTCTAAACGACATTGTATTACACACATTATGTTCTTCGAAAAATGTTACAAGCAAAACCCATGTACCCGTGACATAAATTAAGTAGTTTAACATTTTCTTTTTTAATATGTACTTTATAATCTCAAAATAACGGGTCCTTTGCTGTTTAAACGATAACAACGTGCCACAATATACCTGAAAAAAACTACATATGTATACATATAAAAAGATATTATCGTATTTTATTTCTTATTTGTTATTTTATAAATGGAATCTCCTCTTGTGAGAATGAATTCTTCAGCCTTAACTTTATCAATTGATTGTCTTTGAAACTTTCACATAGCCTACTATATACACTTAAATGAAAAGAACAAAAATAACTATATTGTGTTTAAAATTTAAATAAACTTTTATGAGATGTTTGATTAAGATAGGGAGTCAATTAAACAATGTTTTTCAGATTTTATAAGCCATTCTCTTTGATTTCATTTTCATCTTCTTTGTGTGATAGCGTTGTTTTCGGGTTTTTACAATTGTCATAGCATTTGTAGTAGGAGCAGCAGGAACAGTTGTTGGAAAAACAGCCACAAGTTGCCTTGGAGCAGTTTTTGGAGTTGCATGGTTTAAGTAACGTAGTAAGAGTAAGGGGCATTTCCATAAAAAGAGGATTTAAGTTTCCAGAACTATCTTGGAAAAATCCGTACTTTAATAAATCTAAAGGTTCGATTTCAGCACTTAGGGACTTTTCCCAATAGTACAGTTGGGCACTACACAGTAACAGATGTAATTTGTAACTGTCTGTTGTGCAAGACAGTTTGCTTATATCATTGACGACAGAAGAGTGTGTTGTTATTTGGATGTAGCGACTTTCATTGCAAGTTTCTCCTTTTCTTCTCAATAACTTCAAATAGAATGCTTCTAATTTTGTCACAATATCATCTGATAGTTGTCGTTTATTTAAAAGCTGCAAAATACCACACTTTTTTTGTTATCATTGAATAGTTGATCATGTTCACCTGCAGGTTGATACACCATTGCTGTTATGTGCGTTATCTCTTTCCCGTCGTACATTTCCTCATTGAAGTGGTCATTATCAATAGCCCCGTGAATAAATAAACCTGAATTCGGAACTATGTTCGATGGGATAGGTACCTACACTGTCACCGCTACTTTCAACTGTATGAGTCAAAACCTTGTTGTCAAGTCTAGTGAGGGTGCTATAACTTATTGAATGTCCTAATTTGTTTAGTAATGTTATGAGAAATTTAGATGTGGTATAGTGATGGATGCTTTGTGCCAAAGCTACATGTTTCGGGGTGAGGTTACCATCACTTACTAAATTATGTAAATCCATATAAATTGATATGCATTTTCTTCTGATATCATCGGTAATTTTTCTATCTTTGAAAACTACTTGCCTAAATAAAGAATCACATGAAGGAAAAAACTTGAAATTGTCAAAAGAATTGGAAATCGCTGATTCATTACTCAAAAACTTATCCAGTTCAAAAGATTTGTTTTTTAACTCTTCCCTAAGTGATTCTACTGTAATGGCTGTTTCTGAGATACTTCGGATTTTTTGTACTAGCTGTTGTTGTTTCATATTGCTATTAAACACAAGAGATGATTTGGATTTATCACAGGGTTGTGAAATTAACAAAGTTTCGCCATAATGCTTTATCAACAACCTTTTTGTAACCCTGTTGTCTATGGCTGAGCTGTCACCTTGAAAAAGCTGACGCAACCTGTGAGTCAAATATGACACCTAGAACCCCTTGCTTATCAGTTCATAGTTTATTTCTAATACTAACAGTTGAAAAGCATCATTAAATAATGAGTCGTAATCCCGTTCTTCATTAGGCTGTTCATCTTTACCACGAAAATATTCTATTAAACAAAGTCTGTGGTAAAAACGACTGCCGCGAAAACGTCTTTTTCATCGGCACAAGTGCTTAGCCTTACGAACACACAATATTGTCTTTCTTTTAAATTGCCTTAGTAATGTTTTGGCTGGTTCTGGTTCACAAAATCAAAAAGTTGGCTTTACTCCATTTTTTAAATATTTTAACAAAAAATACATTTTTTTAAGTCACACTACTGCGGGTTATCAAAGTAGATGCCGAAAATGTGGATGCGTTATCAAAGTTTTCGGCAGATTTATCAATTAATTCCGCATCAAAAGCCTTTCACATCTAACTACATATTGTTCATTAACTTAAGACGCATAACAGTTCCTGTGCCATTTACATGATTTTGCGATTTCTTTAATTATCTAGGATAACTTTAGTGCTGTCCCGCCTACGCACACTACATGCTTTATTGTTTGTTACTGAAGTTTCTTTCAGATTAGCAACAAAAAAGGACTGTCATTTTTATCTTGGCAAAACAAACATAGTACTATGTCAAAGTCTTTTTTCTTTTAAGAGACATTCAAATCAAAAGCCATGTTAGATTCATTATTCCTTTAAGAAAAACGAAAAAGTATTACAAAAAGGTTAAGAGTTTTGTTGCTCGAATTTTAATAAGCAGAATAAAACTACAGTATTTGTAAAAATGTCACAGATGAAATACTATAAAGTGAACTATTGACTGGTTTGCATGAATCTGGAATAGTTTTTCAAGTTTTATCTGTACTTGTCGCTGGCTAGTAGGTTTCATTTCCGGCGTCGCAGTGTTCATTTCAACTACCTCGGAAACCTCGCATATATAGAATAATTTGAAATAAATACTTTTTGATGAGTGATGAAAGATGAAATAACATCAACATATATTGATTAATAGTGTAACATAATTTAAAAGTAATGAAATCGTCATAAGTTATTGCAATTATAAATAAAATTGCTTCTTTTAAAGATATACGTACATTTCTCGATTTCCTTTGAAGTACGGGATTTTTGCTAGTGACATTTTTTGAAGAACTTAATGTGTGTAATAAAATGCCGTTTAGAGCATGTTTCTATCACGTCTCGTTCACGAGATTTGAGCGCTTTTATAGAACGCGTCCCCGCGCTACTTCCCCCCTCCCCCCCCAAGTTGTGCACCTGCTGAGAGGGTGACAACATCGGTTTTGGTCATCTTCAAAGTGCCCCCAACAACAATCAAAAGTCAAAATGCGTTACACTTTCAGTGCATACTCAACCCCCTATAGATGCTGGACTATTATGTATTAGCACATAAAATATAAATGTATGGATTAGAATAAAATAAAAAATTTATATCTATGATGTTTTGTTTTATATACCTGCTTTAAGTGAAAACAAACAAAATCGAAAGCAACTAATATCTAAAATTGTAGAAAAGCCCCTTGTATAAAAAAATTTAAATGGGATCGAATCAATATATCACGTTATGAGTATAATTAAGTGTTATTATGTCACACCTGATCTGGTTCACCTTCTTCTTCTTCAGGTTCAGGTACAGGTTCAGATTCAAATTCAGGAACAGGTTCCTGGTACTCAATGTACTCATACACTTGTGTTTTATCATCTTCAAGCTCTAATGATCCTCTCTGGACTTCTTCAACTCCTTCCATGATCTTTGATTCCCAAACATTCTACAAACACAGTAAAACTAATAATTTCAAGATAAATAACAATTTTCAACTAGGCCAACCATTAAATCACTAGATCATGAAATATACAAATGAGTCATAGATATAAAGTTTACTTACTGGAATACATAAAACTATGTAACTATATGTTTACACTATTTTGCCAGATGGACTCTCGTGAGAAGAAATTCCATTTCCTAATTCCTATTTTCCTAGATCCCATTTTCTTAGTATTGTAACGGTACATATTTGCAACAGTTTTTTTATAAAAAGAAAATACTATAAGAGGGAAAGTAAAAATCCCTTGGCCTATTCTTGAGTTGTGAGGCTATAAAAATTACTTACATTACATGACTGCAGGGATAGTCCCCCACTCCTTACGCAGGAACATAGTGTACCACCGACCAAAGGAGGCCATGGTAGCAATACGAGAGCTCACGCTGAATTCGACTCTCTAGAGGCATGCTCTTCTCTAGGCAAAGAGCATGCTTTGCGTTATAGTTTACAATTCCAATTCTAAAACCATTTAGATTGTTAGTGTTTATCGTTTCGATTCAGCTTGCCTATGCTTGCATGCTTTTGTTTCAATTTTTATATAGGACTAGCTGACCCGTACGGCGTTGCCCGTGGTTGTTAGTATTTTCAGTCTTTTTGACGTAATTGTATTCTTTTTAAGTGGTCGTTGAATACCCGTGCGTATCCTACTGTGGTCATGAAAAAAGGCTACGCTATTTAAGAAAGCACTGAAAATTGTATTCCTGTAAACTACTATCTATCATGAATAAGCTTTAAATATATCGTTTTAATTTATAGTTTTTACTAATTTTGACTTTCACTTAATTTCATTGACAATGTTGCGAGCACCTACAGCCTAAAAGGAAGCTACGTACCAAATTTCATTTCAATTCGTTCTTATAGGGATTTTTAGTAACTTTGACCCCCCCCCCCTCCAAACCACCCTAAAATTTCGAATTTCTTTTAACCCTTTCTTAGCGAGGGTTTAAATTAGCTGGGGGTCGTAGAAAAGATATTTGAATCACTTTATAACATCCGCGTTAATTTAGGATGTAAAACAAACTGGTTCAAATAGAGTTTGTAATTTTAAATGTATAGGCCTAATCAGTATAAGATATTGTTTAGTATTTAAATATACAATTATAATATCAAAATAAAGCTACAAATGTGATATTTTAATGGCATTTAGTTTAATTCAGATTGTTTGTTTAGTTTTCAATATAATATGTTTAAACTCGTGTATGTTTATGGTTATGCATGGTGTCAAATAATTTGTTTGTTATTATTATTATTGATAGCGAAAATATGTTTTGAATAGTATTAAAAAATGCATAGTTATGATATATGTTATATAAACAATATTTTAAACAGCATATCTCTAAGGCCTATATAGATATTTAATAACCAATGTTTGAGTTGAATTATAATTCTGTAAACATTTTTCGTTGATTTTTCCTTGTGTTTGTTTATAGTTTTTCAATCTAACCTTAAAAAGTTGTTAGTTTTGAAGAGTATTAAAGTGATTATAAATTTGCTAAGTAATGTTGCTATGGTAATGATTGTAAACAAACATAACGTGTTGCTAAGCTTTTTATACGAACAGCTGTTTTTGTAAGCTATGGTTTTGAGTTCATACAGTAAAGGCTGTTGAATTTCTTCCAAATTTGAAACTTTTTCGGGAAACTTTTCAAATTTTTCTTTACGTATAAACCTTTTATGAACTACTGCAAACATTTTAAGACCAAAATTAGCCAAATCGGCCCAGCCGTTCTCGAGTTTTAGCAAGACTAACGAACAGCAATTCATTTTTATATATATAGATTATAAACTATTAAAAGGCATGGCTGTAAATTTTCTGCTAGCTTTCCAAAGTGGATTAAAACTTGAAAAAAATCTAAATATTTTAAAATAAATCTTGTTTTTCTTAAACTGTTTCTAAACTCTATTATTCTTTTTTGAAGGTCCTCTCCTCCGTACTTAGTCAAGTCTTTTGGGAAGACCGTTCCAGAGGATTGCCCCTGAAGTTGCGGATGATTTACCAGTTATAAGAAGTCTGTAGCTTGGAACAGTTGTAATGACTGTTATTTTGGTCTACTTTTATAAAAGAGAACCACCGCAATTATTATTATATAGACAGAAGGGAAAGTCTAAATTTGAAGCATTCCAAAAAGGGGACGGCATGAATCTCTAGGCTTTTTACCAAAAATATTCCTAACTGCATACTACTGAAAACTCACTACTGTTAAGAAATAGAATGAGTTGCTGACAGGTTGACAGTAGCAGAGTTGCACAATTAATTATGTAATATAGAGTAGTTAGTTGTAGTTGTGTAAGTAGAACTTATGTAAAATTGCTGAAAGGCGTTTATAAGTAATCCATCATAGGAATATAAAGACAAAACGGGGGAAACTGAGAGGGGGAACAGAGTTTTTATTTAGGAAGAACATATTAGAAAGGAGGTCTTTTGGGAAAGATTCTTGGGTGAGAAGAGAGGTCTTGGGAAACCGGAGGCCTCAGGGGATAGACAGTAGTGTGGGCGTCAAGGAGAGACTTTTTCCCGTTAGGTGTACCAGCCCAGGTGAACGTCAGGACGAGGGAGCTGAGCTGTCCGATTATCAGAGCCACCAGGACAGAGTAAAGGTAAGGGCACAGTTTGTGGATATTAAAGGGATAATTGTTTTATTTGAATTCTGGGTTAGAATCAGTTTGTGTGGGTTAATTGATAGAGTTAGGTATCTTAAAAAGAATTAATATTTGTGGAATCGAAATTTGAGCTCAGTTTTGAATGTAAGGTAAAACATAAAATTTAGACTAAGGTTTATTATTGTGGTTAACACAGAGTCTAGAATTAAATGTAATGCAGTAGAACTTCCAAATAAAATTGATGTTTATGTATCTTTATATGTATGATGTATATCTTTGTACCTTCTCACTTAAAGTTAGAGCCAAGCTAGTAGCCGCTTCGTAATACTACATTAGACCCTTTGATGCACTTCCCCAAACTGCAACCAAATATTGCATTTGACAGTTAAAAATACCATGATAAGCCATTCTCAGAACATTTTAACGTCCTACTGTTTTGCACTGTCAGAACATATAAGTTACAATAAATTGATAAACTTTTCAGGACATAGACTTATGAATTCAATCTTGCAAATAGTGTTTTTATGTGAATACTCCAATACAAGTCTGAGACCACTGTCAGACCCAATAACTTAACATTCTAAACTTTAGTCACCTGATAGTTATCTACGAATACATTTATTGCATTGCAATTTATGATATTGCTTGCTGAGAACAAAATGTAATTTGGTTTAAAAATGTATTAACCCTTCCGAATTGGGGAGTTTGAAATAGTGAACTTCATTTTCAAGATATGATTTGAACCACTTGAGTTCTTTACTGTGGATACCATGTGCCGGTAATGAGAATTACCGTCACTCTGACCAAATGGTATAAGAGAAATTAGGGAGGGGGCGCTCTCTGTGGGAAATGTTTTTAACTAGAAGGGCTGGTTAAGAGCAGTAAGTTGTTTTGTTTCTTATTCCAGTGGACAGACCGCAGGATTAATTAATTTTGTTTAATAATTGAAGTTTCCGTTTCGCTTCACGCTTTCTGATTTTAGTTTTCCTTAATAAAAAAAAGAAGGTTTTAGTTTACAACACATATGTTATAATTCAAATATTGTTTTCCTTTGGTATGTTTAAATAATACGTAAGACCGAATGTACATTTGAATTTGGCTCCATCTTGGTCCCGTTAGTTTCATTTATTCCGTTTTGAAAGGTTTCGGGTAACCGCACCCGAACTTAGGGGAGGGGATAGCGTCGGTTACATTTTCTCCTTCTTCTAAAAATGTATCTCATTGAGTGTAGACACAAATTTGTTAATAGATTTCAGTGCTAATTGTCAATACTGGAGTAGTTGTGGGAGGCCGACAAAATGTCGTGTAAAGTGTGTAACGTTCTTATAAATAGTTTTCAGTTATGTTATTTTGTCTATTGAATACTTTAATTGCACTGATCTCGCCGTCTTTTAAGTATGAAGAGGCCAACTTCATTTTTAGTTGGGATAACCCCATTTCACATGGTAAGTGATCTGTTGTAAATTGTAATTAAGATTTCAATAATAATATGATTTCATTTAACTGTTAATGTATAACTAAGGTATATTTGTGCATTTCTGAGGATAGAGAATATTGTAAATTAATTTTGTCAGCCATAAGCTAAGTATGTAAGTAATTTAACCAGTCAGAGCCGGAGCAAAATGGCGTCAATTGCCAAGCCTAAGTAGAGTAAATTTAGAAAGGGGAAACAAGGAATTTATTTTCATTCTTTAAGCTTTCTGTAGTAGGCCTAACATAAAGGGAGAAAAACCTTACTTTTAATGAAAAAGGTTACAGTGATATTCTATGATACATGAATTTTGATATTAGTGATGGCTCACCAACATGTTAAGACACATATAAAAACCACATGGGTTAGTAAAATTGGAAAATTGTATCGATATCTTGTTTGGTTGTATTAAACTTAAGAAAACTAATTCGTAAAGAAAAAAAGGAGAAACTAAATGTTTATTTTAATTTGAACTATTTAATAGAAATTATTTTTGTAAAGCAA
Source organism: Philaenus spumarius (assembly GCA_018207615.1). Classification (NCBI taxonomy): domain Eukaryota; kingdom Metazoa; phylum Arthropoda; class Insecta; order Hemiptera; family Aphrophoridae; genus Philaenus; species Philaenus spumarius. The sequence goes on along the minus strand of JAGFPH010000391.1, from coordinate 85,576 downwards.
ACCCATAAGAGGGTACCGTACTCATTTTAGCCTTAGGCTATATAGTACCTGGGCGACCGAGCATTACTCGGTATTTTTGTTAATTGTGTTTTTTTTTTATAGGAAAATGTATGTAAATACAAATTAGGTAAGTATTGTTTTGTAGGCCTACTCATAACTCGCGAAATATTAGCACGGGTCAGCTGATTTCAAGCTTAAAACAATTATAACCTTTAAGAAAAAAAAAAGAAAAAAAAAAATTTTATAGGAGACAGCTGATGGAAATGTTATAGGAAACAGCTGATGTTTGTCATATGTATCCTATTGATTTTAAATTACATAACTCCAATGTTAAAAATTTTCAATTTTCAAATGAGTTTTTCAGAAAAATACGAGTTTTCCTGAGGTAGTGGTTTTCACCAATCGATTTTTTAGTCCCAAAAGCCTCTAATCCCAAAGTTTCAGCAAAATCCTTCCGCTGGATCTCGAGATTGCTCGTACAAACACACAAACAAACAAACAAACAAACAGACATTGCTCGTATTAGAGTATAGGATATGTATATGTATGTTGCATTGTGTTCAAAAGATGTTCATATGTTGTAAAAGAATCTTAGAACAATTATTATCTTTTATTAACCTGTTAAATACAGGGGTTCGACATTCCTGGAGTTTCATTTTCATCCGCTGCGACATTTCACCTGTAGTGGTATTCTGGAGTTTTGGCAACTCAAGAGACTTTTGCTTTCTGTGCTTCGTAACTTCAACAGGAGCTTTAGTTAAGCTGCCGACCATACCCAAACTTGAACACTTGTGGACTCAACCTTTGTTTTCGACGAGTAACCAAGTGACGCCAATTAAGGTGACATCTTTTAAATTTTACTTCTTATAACATTG
>JAGFPH010000391.1:44916-78698 GCA_018207615.1 Philaenus spumarius | reverse complement strand
AGTTTTTGATCCAAATTAGCTGTTTTATATATAATAGGTTTGTAACAACCAATGTTTGAATTGAATTAAAATATAGTTAGCATTTTTCGTTGATTTTTGTTTGTGTTTGTTTTTAGTTTGTCAATGTAACCTCAAAAAGGTAATACTCTTCAAATTTTCTAAGTAATGTTGCTATGGTAATGAAAGTAAACAAACATGATGTGTTGCTAAGTTTTTTATATGAACAGCTGTTTTTGTGCCCCTGATAAAATCAGCTGTTTTTGATAAAATCAATAGAAATCTTTCTTCCATAAGATTAACATTGAAACTTTGAGGGCCACTGGGGCGTAGCCCTAATGTCCTAGGACTTTGGTAAATGGCCTAAAACCTTCCCAGGGTTAACCTGTGTTACTATGCAAAATTTAAAAGCAATCGGATGAATGGTATACGAACGCAAAGTGGACAAAGAACCAAAAAAAAAACCCCATAAGGAATACACAGCAGAAATTTGCATTTGATTATAACGTTTGTAAGGCGAAAGATACATGATTTGTAATGCTTGACGACATATCTGTGAATGATTACCTGCAATTTAAAAAAAAAAATAAGGAAATCGGCCGTATAGAATGGCCGTACTGACTGCCACAATTTTTCATAAATTCTTTTAATATATAGATGTTATATCAGAAAGAATAATTATCTGCTTTCTGTCGCCTTTTTATGATATGTATTGTTGGGTTTATGAAATTGACTTCAATAGGGGCCACTTCGGTTCTGTGTTTATGGTATAGGTTTTGGTGTACAATTTCTGCAGCGAACTCCTGCAATTTCAGGATTTTATTCTTGGTGTTTCAAAGGTAAAAGAAAAATTTAGGATTTTTCTCTTCTCTCTAATTATTGCTTACGCTTTTCACCTACACCCCAGGTCAACCCAACAAGGCCAATTATGGCTACAGCAATGAATTGGGACACCGGAATCCCTACACCTTTCCCTTTTGCTTTAACGTGTAATCTCCCAAATCGTAAATGGATTAATAAACTTTCAGCATCCCAAGCAAAGGAGCTTTTAACCTTTTGGGGATTAGAACCGACGGAAACTTTGGAGGTTAATCGGGGTAGAGTACGAGAGGAGTTAGACTCTTTTAGGGATGCCGCACCACCGCAGCCAGATCCAACAAGTCCTAGGGTGGAGTTGGTATCGATGCCGTCGCCGTTGCATCCACAGATAATTCAGGTAATAGAGTTGCTTAAAAAATCATCTGGTGCATTGCAACCTAGGTTACCACCATCACTTCCATCCTCGGCCTATGGTATGATCCAGGCAGTTGAGCGCCTGGATAGCCAGAATACAGAGACCACCCTTTTGGCCTTGGCACATATTGTGCGTGCAGCGCGCTTGCACCCTGGGGCGGATGGCCAAATTTTGTTGGAACTTGTTCCTAGGACTAGTGGGCTCTCGGCTTGCTTCCTAGAAAAGTCCATCAAGAATGGGCAAACGGTTGAGCAGTTTAGGGAAATTATGATCGACACTTTGTTTCACCCGCACATAAAGCATGTAGCCCTAGCAGAGTTGGTCTGCAGGTCCCAGCGGCCTTCTGAACCATTGGCGAATTTCATAGCAACTGTGATATGTCCACGCTTTTGCTGCCATCCTTGAGGCAGCCTGACAGATAGGCGGCTATCCTCTCCGGGATGTTTTCGGAGGCTGCGTCACAAATGGCAACAGTGGATCGCCCGACCAGTATTTCAGAGCTGGTCCCTCATTTAGTCCCGCCTTAGTCATTTAGAGTGGGGGGTAGCTAATAATCAGCGCAGTGTTGAAACACTGCACCACTACCAACAACCATCGAGTTCCAACACCCAGCAGTTCAACAATCATTTTACTCCATCGGTGAACTACCCTCCGCCACTCATAGACAATTATCACTCCCCTCCTAAACCCAAATATAATTCACACGGGTACCGACGTCGATCAAGTTATCCCCGAAGGGATACTCAGTTCGGTCGGTCTCGGGGCAAAAATTACCGTCGAGGGTATAACAGTGGTCCATCAAGGCCTTTAAAACTAGAACGGAAGGGTTCATGAGGGCAATGAGCAATATCCATGCAACAACAGTCATCTTGACCATCCCCATCCATTGACAGTATCCGGCCCCAAGGGCCCAATAAAGGTGTCAGCTGCGACAGCAGACATCGTTACAGTTAAGGCCACGATTGGCCTGCCTGATGTGACGTGTCTGGTAGACACCGGTTCGACCTATTGCTTGCTTAGTCACGCCTTTTACAAATCTATCGCTAATCTTTCCAATGTGGTTAAGCGAGTTGAACCGGTGCAGTTGTCCGCATGCACCACAAATGGCCAAACTTTTAAAACTCAAGTTCTTCTCCACTTGAAGTTAGGACCTCTTTCATAGGATTTACCATTTTTGCTAGCCCATACCCTCCCCTATCCAGTCATACTCTGTTGCAATTTCTTACGTAAAACCCGGGCCAATATTGACTTCAAAAGTCACGAGGTCCGTTTTCCATACGCTTCGCCACTAATTTGCTCCATAATACCCAACCACCTGGTAACCGTTGGGTACCATCAATGCGCTTTCTGTTGAATCAGTTTTTGAAGTTTCAGCAGTTGACCTAAAAACCGATCATTGCTCAATTGCACTAGTATCGATATATAGAGCTCCAACTAGCGATATAACAATGTTCATGACTAGAATAGATGAAATTCTTACTATCCTTGCAAAAAAAAAGAAAAAAAAATACAGATAGTTTTAGCAGGGGATTTTAACATTGATCTACTAGTCAACAATAGAGATACAATTAAATTTCTACACCTTTTAAAAAATTATAACACTTTGCCTAATTTTAGCGAGCCAACTAGAATTGGTTCGGGATCAGCTTCTTGTACTGATAATATTTTTACAAATTTTGCACCATTGAGAAACATATTGTATGACCCTTGCCTATCAGACCACAAAGGTCTTTCAATTCAAATTCAAAATTTAGGAAAACGCAAATATAAAAAAACAAATTTTCAACCTAAAAGGGTTTTTAATGAACACAATCTGAGCAGTTTTATTGGACTTCTAGAAAATATAAAACTTTTCTCAGTTGAATTTCCGTTTTCTGAAAGTCAATGTATAAATACAAATTTTGACAGTTTTTTGAATGAATTCAATGGAGCATTTGATGAAGCTTTTCCATTGAAATTGGTAAAACTAGAAAACAAAACTGTCAAAATTCCCTGGATAACCACAGGGATTAGAATATCATGTGAAAGGAAACGTGTCCTGTTTGAGAGCCAGCGGACCCTATGCTGCCCTGCGGCTTCTAATTTCTATAAGCTTTACTGTAAAATATTGAGGAGAGTCATTCTAGCTGCTAAGAAAATGGCGAATGACAGATACATTGATAGGTCAAAAAATAAATCCAAGGCAGTCTGGCAGGTTGTGCGAAGAGAGACTGGAGCTGTGGGCGTTTCTGGAGGTAGTGATTTGAGACTTTGCAGTGGAGGATCCATTATTGAAAACCCGTCTGAAATTGCCAGCACGTTTGGTAATTTTTTTATACAAATTACCGATAATTTGGGACTAAAACCTAACAATGACGGTATGATAAAACACTTAAAAAACAAAAAACATCCATTTTCAAATTCAATTTTTTTAAATCCGACCACTGCGGAAGAAGTGTATAAAATAATTTCGGGATTAAATAATACAAACACTATGGGTTGGGATGGTATTCCTACCAAAGTTTTGAAAGCTTCTTCCCATATTATTTCAAAACCATTGTCTTTTCTTATCAATCAGACTTTTGAGAATGGTAGTTTTCCGGATAAACTTAAATATTCCCTAATAAAACCTATCTTTAAAAAAGGAGATGAATCTAACATTACAAATTACCGTCCTATAGCACTAATACCGGTTTTGTCTAAAATTTTTGAAAGAGTAGTTCTGAGCAGAATTTTGAAATTTTTTGATAAATTTAATGTTTGAACAGAGAGCCAGTTTGGATTCCGGAAAGGCCTCTCTACAGAATCTGCTATATATAATATACTAGATGCTGTAACTCGCTCGCTGGATAAGAACATGCATGTAGCATCTCTAATGTGTGACCTATCAAAGGCGTTTGATTGTGTCGACCATACAGTTCTCCTTTATAAGTTAAACTATTATGGTATTCGTGGAAAGGCAAATAAGTGGTTGCGGTCATACTTAACATGTAGAAAGCAAAAAGTAGTCTATACAGACTCTTACGGATTGCACTGCTCTTCTTGGGAAATAAATTCTTGAGGTGTGCCTCAGGGATCAATATTGGGTCCTTTACTGTTTTTGGTCTACATAAATGACCTGCCTTATAATATTGGGGAAGCAAAAGCTGTCCTGTTTGCTGGTGACACCACTTTAACGGTTTTTGGGAAGAATAGTATTAATCTAGAAAAGTCGGTTACTTCATCACTGATTATGGCAGAAAATTGGTTTTTATCAAATGGTCTAAAACTTAATAAAAATAAAACTCAGCTAATGCAGTTCAGTTGTAAACAATTAAAAGACAAAATTTCAATTAATCATTTAGAACCAAGTACAGGCTCGTCAAAATTTCTGGGAGTGGTAATTGATGAAAACATAAACTGGAAATCACATATTACCTTCATTTCAAATAAACTTAACTCAGCTTGTTTTGCACTACGTACTATTTCACATATTTCCAATCCGGATACAATTAAAACAGTATATTTTGCATATGTGTACTCTCACCTGAAATATAGTGTTGCTCTTTGGGGGAACTCGGTAGAGTCTGGAAACATTTTTTCTATTCAAAAGAGAATTATAAGAATAATTTGTAATTTAAAAGGTAGGCAATCTTGCAGAAATTCATTTACGAAATTAAAATTTTTAACTCTTCCCTGTATATACATCCTGAATGAATGTCCTGCTCTTTTTTAGAAGTAATTATATGGGTGTCGATCAGTACAAACATGGATATTCCATGAGACGGCAAATGCTTTAATACCCAGTACTTAGATTAAAGTTGTTGGAGGACGGGGTGCGCTATTCTGGTCTCAAATTGTACAACAGGTTGCCAGACAATATAAAGGAAGTGAATAGCATTAAAGCCTTTAAAAATAAACTTGAGGCCTTCTTAGTAAAGCGGGCATTTTACTCGGTGGAGGAGTACCTGGGGCTTTGAATGGATTTTATATGTAGTTGTTTTATTTTATGATTAATTTGAAATTGTTAATATAGTTATATATGTCTTATTTTTATTACTTGTGTTGTATGTGTATTATGTGTATATGTGTATTAATTTTTATTCTGTGTATATGTTTTATCATGATATGTGACAACTCAAATGTTCAATAAGAAATGTAACCAAATGAGGCTAATAAACCAAAACCAAAACCGAAGCATCACAGCCTTTCCGATCAGGCACCAACATTTCACCCCGTGAGTTGAGTAAAGTCGTTGATCTTATCGAAAAGTTTCCTAAAAGTTACCAGTGAGCTTTGACTTCAGTGTCAGGCATATATTTACGAGCCCCTATTACCCCAACCCATCCCATGTGGAGAGAGTTAATAAAAACCTCAAGGTCGCTCTCCGCATTTTCCACTCCCAAAATCAAACTAGCTGGGACCAAGATATCCACTGGTCCAGCTTGCATTTAATACAGCCCCCCACATAAGTACCGGTTCCTCACCTGTCTCTATTATCTTTACGCCACCCAATTACCCTGCCCATCGAGTATTTCATGGAACATGGACCAGTTGGTCCCCTCCCCACCCCAGCTGGCTACAGACCAGGTATGGTCTCAAGCCCTCGACAACCTGACTAAGGCCCACTGGACTCTCCAAGACGCATACAACAGGAACCGGCAATCCAACCCCTTTCAACCGGGTGATTACATGATGTGCAGAGAGTATCACCTTAGTAATGCCTCCAAGCGCATCAACGTATGTAAAACTCCTCCCTCTTTGGTCAAAACCACTGGTAATTGAGGTATTCACCACCCCAGTTACGGTACGGCTCATTGACACACGAACCTCAAAATTTGTTAAATCAGTCCACATATCCCAACTCAAAAGATTTTTTAACCCAACCTAAATACCTAATTTAAGTCCACCATCAACACCTTCGACGACTAAGAAACACTATACCGCACCTTCCCATTATTCACCAGCCCATTGGGCCAACGGTCACGTGATATTAGTCTTAAGTTTTCATCTTCTTTCTTTCTTCTATTACTAAACACTTACAATAACCCAAATCCCTTAACACCTTAAACGTATTGTTGGGCCGAGGTAAGGCTAAGCTGGGTCTTCAAGTAGGAGTCAGCTCTACCAGATGGCACTTCCGGCGTTAGGACAATGGATTTTTCCAAGAGCACCATTTTTTTACCTATTGATTTTATTGCCTCACCTATGGTTGGGCGGTTTGGAGGTGATTTCTGGGGTGTTGAGCTCTCGTTTTGGCAAAGTTAGACCATTGTTTTCATTGTAACACCATATTACTTTTAAATTATACCTTTTTTCTGTAAACATTTAAAATATATCCGAGCCATGCACCTGAGATACTCCTGGACTTAGCCTGGACTATGGGTTTCACAGTCTGATCAACTGTTTGAACGCTGTGCAATCAATTCCTTCAAATCCACTCCTTTTTATTTAAATTTAACGTTATAGTTTCCTTGTATTAGTTGTCTTCAGTCCTTAATTGTAGATTATAGCTACAGCGCTGTTTCGCCGAACACATCCGGCTGTTAAATTTAACATCCGAATGTACCCTCAATTTTTTTTTAACCCAACAACCCATTTCCACCCAACACAGTCATTACAACACATTGCTTAACTGCAATCTATTTACTAGGGATGGGTCGGTTCCCGATACCGGTTCTCGGTTCCGCCGGTTCTTCGCGGAATCAGAACCGAGAACCGATGAGCTAAAAAGTCGATTCTAGAACCGGACCCGATTGATGTCGAATATTGACGTGAATTCGGCAATTGAAACGACCCCTTTATAGTGGTACAAAACAAAAGAGAAAAAAAGAATATTCACAGAGAAAAAAAGAATATTCACACATTTTCGGTTATTATAAAACTAAACTCTTCGCGTTAGTTTATCTGAATATACGTTGCAATTTAGCTCGATCGTGGGGCGATGGTGGACGTGAATGCCGGTTTGATGCACTCATTTCATCAGATAATGTAGCCTTTGTAAATTAATATTTATGCCTAAATTATTATTTTTTTACTATCAGTGATTATAACAATCAATAATCCCTTTATTATTCATAAAAGTTAAAAAAAAATAATAAATGATTAAAATAATTACGCAAGAAAAAGTGTCAAATAAAATTATTCGGAATCCGATTAGGCATAATATTTTTTTACGATTGACTAGGATTACGTTAACGCTCGGAATATTATATGTTTTGTTTCTGAACGTTCAATTCGGATGAGTTCAGAAATAATCGGAACTTTAATCATAGAAAATTTCATTCGACGGCATCAGTTTAGTCCCGCCGAAGTCTGAACAACTTGTTAGAACAAAGTAATATCAAGTTAATAACGCTGTGTGTAAATACGTACAGTATTCAGTTTTAGTGCAGAGTTTTATTCGTTTTGTTTTAGTTACCGCAATTAGTTAATACAGAAGAGCGCCGATTTTTAGAAACAAATTGGGACCGAGGGACTTCTGATAACCAATTTGTTCGGGTAATTAAATTCACTGTGAACTCACTAACAACTGACAGCAAAGGTCGGCCATGCGATCGGCTGACTCAACGGCGACCGCTGTTCCGTTGAGCGCACAAACTCCCTGAAGTTTACAACTCGGCTGATTATGCGAGTAAAAAACTTTAAATTCGGAATTATTACGTGTAGTACTGTAATGTACTTATTTATTTACAGTACATTTCTGCTTTCAGATAATCGACGTTCTACTGAATTAACATATTAATTTGATTAAGTTTAGTTAGTTGAGGATATGTGGAAACTTAACCGGAGTAGGCTAGTCTTTTCATCAATAGAATCGAAAGTGTGGCAATATTTTATAATAGACGTTGAGAGTGACTTTTTGTCCGTAATTTAACTTAGCTGAATACTTTTATAGAAGTAAAAACTTCTATATATATATCCTTGTGTATAGTATATTTGAAGAACAAGGACCGATGACAATGCAATATTAATTTTTTTGGGTGTAGTAAGTGAGCACTGATCATGGTCCCCAGAACACGACGTGATTTTCACCCCCTTCAAAACGTCGGATTGATTTGAAACTTTGCACACTTATCAAGGACCGATGACAATGCAATATTAATTTTGTTGGGTGTAGTAAGTGAGCATTGATCATGGTCCCCAAAACACGTTTTCAGGTGTCATTAAAAACTTTATATACAGGGTGATTCACGACGATATACAAAAACTTCGGGAGCTCATTAATTTTGTTGGATGTAATAAGTGAGCACTGATCATGGTCCCCAGACTAAAAAATAAGAATGTAAATAATACGCTTTAAAAGCAAACCGAACTAAAAATTTGAAAATAATTGTAATTATTTTATTTATTTATTAACCAAGAAATAAAATGTTAATAAAATCCAGTAGTTAATCAATATTCATTTTACACGCTGTAAAATTCGCATAGAAGTTTTCACTTCTATTGTGTGGTTATATGCACACCCAATTTTTTTAATTATCTGTAAATAACATACTTAGGGTACCGTAATCATTTCAGTGTTCAAATTAAATCTTATATTTTACACTTAAATTCTTGATAAATTCCTTGAATAATAAATAGAACCAAGAACCGATTTGACTCTAGAACCGGGAACCGAGAACCGATTTGACTCTAGAACCGGGAACCGAGAACCGAAAAAAAAATGGAACCGACCCAACCCTACTATTTACTCTATCTACCACTCTGGTCTGTTTAGTTGATATTAACAACTATTCCAAATTAGTATTACTGTTAATCATTAAAGCTGGCTCCGAAGATTGAGGTGTGGTGGATAGTGTGATGGTGCCTAAGTGGTGAGTGGTAATAGTGTTTCGCATTCTACTCTGGGTAAAATAGGGCTTGAATAACCTACTAAGCGTCGCCATTTAAGTAATAAATTAGGGCCACTCGCTGCACACATATAAATATATGTTTTAGAAAGAAATTGTAAATACAAAATTTAAAGTTTGAAACATTACCTTTCCAATGGTGTTTGCCTTTTTGAGATTGGAAGATTTTTAGTGGGGCAAATATTCAATACAATCACTCGTTACAAATGTGTTGGAGTGACGGTACGTTTTGTACCATCTGTCGGTTCTAGGGTTAATGTAAGATTTAATAAAAATACTATAGGCCTACACAGTTATTGCATTTTGTGAGCAACAGGATTAGTTATGCAATAGTTAGGCACTGTTATGCGGCAAAATAATTGCGGTGAAGGACCAATGTGGGTGAGAGAAGGAATTGTCTGGAGTGAGCGTACATATGAGACCACTAGAGCAGCTTCTCAGGGATAAAGGAACTGACACCTCGTTCATCAAACTGGCGCAAACACACATCATTTTACTTGTTGTTTTATTCATTTGAGATTGTGTTTTCTCTGTATAAGCATTCAGTCATTATTACTTAAATATTTGTTATTTTTAAAACCTTCCTGAGGACCGGCAAACACAAACTCCTTTTGACTATTTCCAGTGTCATAATGGTCACTCCTATCGACAAAACATGTCCTGAAATTCTGGAACGGCGATACCCCTTAAAGGGTTAAACCGCTAACATATTATTAAAAGTTAACTAAGAAAATACTAAGAAATAAGGTTACCTAAGCAGTAACATTATTCAATCAAATATTTAAAACTAAATACAAATTCAACAATCAAATCTCACCTTGTTGGTTTCAACATCTTTAAGTTTTTTTACTGCTTTGTCATACAGATCAGTGTTCTCTTCTTTAGCTTCTCTTACTAGTTTCTCGCTCTCCAACCACTCCCTTGCTCCTTGAGCTTCATCACTACTATCACTTCCTACTTTATCAGCATCAGATTCGTCAGTTTTATCCTCTTCGTAATCTACCTGATCACTGTCATACTCAAGTTCTTGCATTTTACAAGGTATTTCATTTGCATAAGCGATAGCAACAATACCTTTAAAACAGTAAAATGAAAGTAATTACACAACTTTAAAACAAGAAACTAAAGTGTAAAAAATACAAATCTCAAATCTTAATAACTCTAAACTACTGTAAGATCTCACATTGTGTGGGAAATTGTCACTGTTCATTTCCTTGTAAAATGATTAGAAATCGTCATATTGCAACAGTTCATCGATTAATAACTTTATAAAAGCGTTTGTCGGTCAAAATAAACTTTATCTTTATAGAGATTATAATTCAAAGTCTGGATGTGTGAATGTATCTCATATCTCGACATAAAGCCAACATTCATTTTGTGGCATATAAGAAAAAATCCTTTGTGTTACAACAATGTATCAAAAAACGACCAATTTCATATTGATTTCATTCAGCCGCACTGTTAGATCCACCGGTACGTTGATGACGTCAGAGTGGTGGATTCTACCCCCAACTGTGCGGCCGAAAGCATTGGTAGAATGTAGCGGTAAGTGAACTATCAAATTCGTAAGATAGATATTACACATACATATTACATATCAAATAAACGTCAAATTTCTTTGATCAAAGATTTAAAAAAAAAAAAGAATAAGAATAAAGTACTAAAATATTATAGTACGGATTGTTTAGGTAACCTCCTAACCTTAAAATAATATAAGTATTTTTCTGTTTTCATATTATATTATTTCTGTTCCTTTCCTTTTATATTTACAAAACGATGGCAAAATTGCCATGGAGTATTGAAGCTATGAAAACTTTAATTTTTCATTATGAAAAAAAATATTGTTAGTGGAACATTCACACGTATGCCTACAAAAACCGCGATGTAAGGCAAAAACTTTTAGAACAAATTACAAATATTTTTTTGTAGTTTCTAATATTTGGGTTGGCAGTGTAGCCTAAGTTTATGTTTTTTCAAAACATTAAAGAGACTTTCATTATGTTTACTTTATTGTAAAAGTATATTTACAACTTTTTTAAGATTAGTTTTTGAAATCTTAAAACCCATTATTATATGAATTACGATCTTTCAACTGTAATTTTTTAATAATAGTTAGTAAATAATAGAAGTATTATAATAACCGAAACATAACCGTGTAATATGTCAAATCTTTGTCAAAGATTTCATCAAAGATCTTTTATAAAAGTTTAACCAAATATTTGACGAATAACTTTGATAGTGTAATATGCCCCTAAGTTATGGTTTTTGCCACCATGATTTCTACCGTTGTGGTAGATGATGTGTCGCTAATTTATTGTGGTGGAAAAAATGGTGTCCGATAAGGAAGTGACGTCATCTACCGAAGTTTGGTTAGTGGCATTCGGCCGTACTGATACCTACCAGCAGCTACCGGAGAGTGCGGCCGAATGCACCCATTGTAAAAGTATTTGACGGTCAAAATAAACATCATTTCATAGTGAAGAGATATCACTGTATTGCTTAGAGGTCACGTAATATCATCTATGCAAAGTGGATTGAATAAGAATGAACTAAAACTGGTAACTAATATTGTATGTGAATCACAATCAGAGAAGTTGCTGATGGTGTTGGCATATCAATTGGCTCATGCAATGAATTGTTTTGCGTAAGAAATGTGCTGCAGAAAATGTTGTTTAAATTGTTGAATTTTGAAAAAAACACCAGCGAATGGAAGTTGCTCAGGAGTCGCTAATTATAGTCAACAATGATGGAGAACTACTGAAGCCGGTGATGAAACATAGGTTTACGGATGGAAAAGTGTGGTCGAATGTGAAGGTTATGCTCATTCTAATCTTCAATTTTAGCTGCATAATGCACCATGAGTTCTTGCCAAAAGATCTGTAGTACACCTTTTCTTTCATTTATTTTTTTTTTTATATAAAGGTTGATAGTAAAATGTTATGAATAAATGTATAGATATAACCAACTAAGATATATATATTAGTACAGTTACTTCTTAATTATTATGAAATGTTATAACTGAAAACAGGGTACAAAATATTAACTTAAATTTATTCAAAATTAGCAACAACAGAAAAAGAAATTTGAAATTGATTGGGATGAATTAACACTAATGATAACAAAAATGTTTTGATTATAATATTGTTAGTATAAGATATATTAATTACTGAACACTGACGTTAACAGTTAATTACGCACTATAAGTTCTATTAATTAAATAATCCTTTGGCTACTATTTAGGCCTAAAGGGTTGTCAACATAGATATCAATTCAACTTCCTCAATTCAAAAGTTCTTCACTTATATATAGAATTTGATAACAAGGATATGAAATATTAAATTTTTACTTAAGTTTAATTAGTTTGATCTATAATTACAATTATTATATGTTATCACTAGTCTCTTAATCTCGGGACAACATGTTGGTGCTGGCTTTCTCCAAGTTATTAAATACACAAACAATAATTATAAAAGTTATTCAATTTTGGGAGTAATAATAATGCTTAAAGAAGGTTAACACTGTTTTATACATTGATAATCTGTGAAAGTCGTGACGGATGGTATGTTAGGCCATAATAAAGTCTCATACCAAAGTTTTGGGTTTTAGGCTTAATTCTGTCTTTGAAATCAAATATGAAAGTTCTAGAGACAAAATGAATGAAAGATTTTATAAAATGTTTTTAATCAATGGCTGTATTCTTCTAAAGTCTAAAATAATTGTCTAAATAATTGATCTGACCCAGTTGTGCAAGTATTATTTTTTAATTCATTTTTCCAGTATCCAGGTCACTAATAATATATATAATAAAGTACAATACCTTTTATTTTCCCTCGGTGAACCTCTTTGTTTAAAACTTGTTTAAAGTTTTTGACGTGTTTCGAGAATGTATCTCATCATCAGAAAATCCCTCTATACATGGAGGTCGTCAAAACGTTAAATACACATACTCAAACACATAACACACAACACAAAATAACAACAAAGATGCGCATCTATATCAAAGCCCACTAAAGAATACCGTTGAGGGACGGGCTTGTGTATAACCGAGACCTTGAACGCTCCAATCGCCGTAGTACGACGTTGTCACGTTATTCCCGCGCTTCTAACTGACTGCGGCTGATTCAACGCATTTATAATTCTTTAAACTGTGTGATCAAGCCTCGAGCGGTAAATACCAGGATTGTTCGAGGTTAGTAGATATGGTAACGCTGCGCGCCCATCCTATTGGCCGCCTCGCAACGGTATTCTTTAGTGGACTTTGATATACTTACTGTGCTTTTTAAATGTGTTGTGTATTATGTGTTTGTGTATGTGTATTTAACGTTTTGACGACCTTCATGTATAGAGGGACTTTCTGATGATAAAATACAATTTCGAAACGCGTCAAAAACTTTAAACCAGTTTTAAACAAAGGGGTTCACTGATGGAAAATAAAAGATATTGTACTTTATTACATTATTTTTGCAAAATTTCTTGAGGTTATTAATAAAAACACAAATTAATTACAAAACCACTCTTGCACAGATCTAAGTAAACACTGTTAGGATGTGTTAAAGTGGATCCTGGTAGTTTTGGCAGAATGGATGGGTTGAGCTCTTGAAATCCTACTGTATCTCATGGAAGTCCCAATTGGAATAATTTAAAACCCAACAATTCTCTCCATCCATGTCATTCATCAACCACAGCCTTCCTATTCTTTGCTTTACACTCGAGGTAAAAGGTTTTGATGAAATGCAAAATTTTGGACTGTGGGTTATTTATGAAATAATGATATAACTTTTGACAAAATGATTAAATATTAAAACGTTATTATTTACATCAAAATAACCACAAATACCTTCTCTGTATGACAATTACTTAAATAACTGTCTAAATGCTATTTATATTGTGCATATTAAAATTATTTTGAAATTCATTCAAATCGTGTTGCTACATGATTACAGCCAATCAGCAGACAGCGATTCTTGGCCTAAATGGGCGCAGCTTAAGTCATTTTAAAAGCGCTTGATGTTTTTTCTCGGTTTTCTTTAATTTTATTATCTCCACAAATATTGGGAATCATGATTTTTGGTAAAAGGATTTTGTGGAGGTTGATCTTTGCTCAGTCTTTACAGACGGTGAACGGTGAATAACATAGTGGTTTTGAATTACAATGTGTGTCCCAATAAAGTCGTGATATGAATAATTGTTATTAATTTTCTCGTATAGGTGTATGTCTTATGGTGAATTGAAGGTTGGTTTGGAGGTCTGTGAGTATGGGGAAGTAATTTTAATTTCAAATTTTTTTAAACTCTGCATGAAATCGTAATATTATTTGTAGGCTAATAAGTTGTTTCTGAACTCCTGTAGGTAGCGCTAGAAATCAGGTTGTTGATCCAAGTTTGAAGCAACTGATGATTTTATTAGCATTGAAGGCATTCGTTATTTACCAAATTGGAAATATTATTATCATGAAATGCTATAGATCAAATGATCGATAAGGAATACTACCTACAATTTCATCGCTGTTTGCGTGAAGCAATCCGAGAAAATGCCCATATTTGCAGCAAAACAATTCATGGCTTTTGCACCACGATAAAGATTGATGGCTTTTGCAGGTGCTCACACTTCATCGTTTTTTCATTAATTTTTGGCCAGAAACAACATTGTAATTACAGATATTTCCCATATTTGCCTTAAAGGGGCATTGTTTTGCATGCATAGATGAAATTAAAAGTGTATCGCTGAGAGAGCTAAACGCTATCCCAAAGATATAGTTATAAAATTGTTTTTCTAATGGGGATAACATTGTAGATTTTGACAACATTAATGTAGACACATAAATGAAATTCTTTAAAAAGAAGAAAATTCCTGTTACTTTTTTAACACCCCTCATATATAAATATAATATGTTTTGTTTAAGTGTTGTAAGTAGTAATATAGTATGTTGTTAAACCATTTCTAATATGCGAAATTCGTCCAAGTAGGGCACATTTTTATAATTTTTGTTAGAAAAAGCTTCCTCATGAGTAATTATAATTTTTTAAGGTGAAAACCTGAGGATTTGTACTGCTACTCACTCTTTAAACAAGGCTTGCTTCAAAGAGGACACAGTCGGATGACATTACACTTTTCACACTTGGCTGTGAGTGGCTTCCTTAGTAGCTAGGTCTGCCTTAGGCAAACAACAGACGAGACAACGGTGTACGGGACACTGGTAGCGGTCGGTGTCCATGATCGGACACTGGTGTCTCTGATGTCATAGCCACGTTCCATTTATTTTCGAAACATTCAAAATGTTCATAGTTCCTGTCATTCCAGTAATGTTTTTCAAAGTTTATTAGAATATTCATCGCTTGTTCCTCCCACAAACAAGGTTATTCGAATAATTTATATAAATTACTAGTTGTCAAAATTTTCTACAGACATTTTTATGTTAAACTAGTAAGCCCCGATGAAAAATCACAGGCAGATTAATTAGATACACATCAGAAATACATCATTTAAAAAAATACTATTTAAAACCAACAGACTTTATCTAGGCCTACATATCGTCACTTAAGGAACAATACCGCCTATCTAGCAAAACTCAACCTTTTCAGGAGAGACAAAAAACTGAATCACGAGAGCAGTGTCACCTATTGTCAAAACTTTTTATGTAACAGTATTAGGTTATACTAATAAAAGTATAATAATGTTGGTATTAGTCGTTTAATTTTAGTTTTAATAAATTTAAATGCACATAGGCAGTATTGTCACTTTTTATTTTTTATATTTGAGATAGGCGGTATTGGTTGTTTTCACATAGGCGCTATTGAATTTATTTTGGTAGAGGGAAAAGGGAGTTAGGCTGTATTAGAAAACACTATACAATTAATAACTAATTTATTTTTATTTTCAAAATGTTCATTAAATCATACTGGGAGACATCAAAACACGTAACAAACTAAATTAAGTTACGCTGGATGTGTTTGTTTATCGTAAAAGACTATAAGTTTAAACTGATAAAAATGTACCATGTAAACTTCATTTTGATTTATTTTAAACGTGAAAAAATATATATAACTAATAGATGTGATGGTTACTGTCAATTCTGTTTAAAAAAAGTTATTAGTTTTAATTTATAAACCTGTTTTTGACGAAGTAAGCTACAAAATAATATGAAAATCGGCACAAACATTGTAAAGTTTACATTGTAGACAACTTATTCTTTTGGAAGAGAATCGTAAAATTGATGAGTGTCTTCCGGCAACACAAATTTTAATTCCTGCAGGTGAGTCCATTTAGATAGTGGGATTTTTCTTTTTTCCAAGTACAGTGGTGGAAAGTTGCAAGATCCAACAACTACATCCTTCTTGGGTCTCCTAGGAAGTTCTTGGTAGCTTTCTGAGAAGTCAACCTTTGTCTCGATTCTACCATCAGGTTTATATAAAATTGCCTTGAGGTCATGAACAGTGGGATCTCCTGCTACACGCCCAGGTCTTATTGAACTATAAACCATAGTTTCTGGCTTGGAAAAGTTTTTAAAAAAAGAATAAGTCAAGTAGTGGGATCTGTAAGGGAAAGGTTTCATCCTTGCTTCCTTAGTAATGCTGTAGTATTGGCTTGGAATGTAAATTTCCTTATTTTTTAGCTTTTCCTCAATATTTGCGTGGACGGAATCACATTCCATTTGTGTATGGCCTTTCAATAAATATTTTTGTTCAATCTGAACATTCTTCTTTACAGTCAGATTAAGAAGTGCATTTGCAAATCGGAACATAGTACAACTGGTTTGGGATCTCTTGTCAAAACCTCGTCTAGTTTATTTACAAAACAAGAGGAAACACTGATGCTTCGAGATCGCCTGCCGTCTCGTCAGACCAAAAACAATCTACTTCTTTAGTTCCTAGGTTGTACATCGTAAAATTATGTACAACCAACTTGGTTTTGTAGTATAAGGCACTTGCTTTTAAAAAAGGAGCAACTTTCACAGCTTCTACGTCAGAAGTGTACACATGAATTTCGTTTTTCTTTGCTTTTTCTTTGTCTGCTGATTTTTCACTTCTGGCTTTGTCTTTCAATGCAATGTGGTTTTTGTAGCTATCTTCTGATATATTGCCTACTTCATAGGATGCACATACATCACACTTGTCCTTCTTCAATTGAAAAATGGAGAGGTTCATGCTATTAAAGATTCTGTCAAAAGTACATCTGCTTAAAACATACGATCCTTTTGTTGCCTCCTCTTTTTCTTCCAATGCGTTACAGTGTTCACTGTAGACGCTGTACAAGTGGGTTATCGAATCAAAAATGGGCTCAATGTATAACTTAGATGAGTTTTTCCTGCAATAATGTGAAGGCATTTTCGGCAGTCCATTAAGAAACTTTACCAAGCACTCTGCAGCATCTTTCTTTTTTGGAATTTTAGCTCTTGGCAGTTTAGTTACAGATGAGTTCGGTGCCATTCCTAATTAAATGCTGTCATCCAGGGGAGTGTTTCCATTATACTTGTCGCCACTTACCCAATATTTAATGGTACACTTTTTAATCCCCAAAGGGTTCAAGTACATTTGTTGACAAACCTGCATCTTTTTCCCTCCAACCACTAAATAATATTTCAGTGTGTCACCTCTTCTTGATTTGGATTCTTCGTTTACTTCAACTGTTCTTCTCTTCACAGGTTCTTTTTCAACTGTACTAGCGAAGAACATTTTCCTTTGTTCCCAATCAATATTGGATCAGAAGTTATCAAAATTATTTCTCTATCTTCATTTGATATTTCATTACAAAATCTCACTTTGGATTTCTCGCAGACTTTTCTAGCATTTTTCTAGCACTGTCGTGCAGTGTCATGAAAAACATTTTTATCCTTTGTTCTTCTGAAACCTAAATACTCTTTACCTGTCATTCATTGTTTTTTGCTCAATGCCTTTTTCCATTAGTCTGAATTTTTTTTTTTTTATCTCTTAGCCAGAGCAGGCTATAACCTAAAACATACATTATGCCGTAGCTCATTAATTTTTTTGAATTTTTACTTAGAGAATGTGTAATTAATTATTCTTAAAATGATAGTTAACTTGATTAAGCTTATCGAAAAATACGGCCTAACTACGTTTTCCTTACTTTAAGCAACACCGCCTATCTACAGAAAAACTTTATCATGGACAATTTTAGTACTTTTCAATTGAAAATTATAATTACTTTGACAATTTAAGGTACATGACTATTGTCCGAATAATATATCTACAAGTATGTACAATAGTAATGCATTTAAAGCTTCTATGGACAGAGTTAAAACAGACCTTACCTGTTGCAATAGATTGTCCAATGGCGACTGAACAGATAGGCGGTATTTCTAGACGAAACCAGATTGGCGGTATTGCTCCAAACGATATAACATGCTATCTATTGAAAAAAGACAGAAAACTAACCCAAGTAATGTGCGTGGTCGCCCATAGAATGCGTAGCATTAAAAACCCGGGTTTCACTCAAAATTGCAGATAGGCGGTATTGTTTCTTAAGTGACGATATGCTGACGTGCATTTTTAACTCAGAAAATGTGTAGGCCTACACTTAATTATAAAAATATTATCATTTAAATTGCTTTCTAACTTCATATTGATAGATCAAATCATTTAGAAGTTCTTAATAGTATAATGGAGAAATTAATAATGGAATATGGAATAATGGCCTAGTTAAAATAAATATTTACTGTAAGATTTGAACAATTTAATAAAACAAAAAGTAAATCAGACAAGTAAATAATTTACTATTTTTTACATGGTGATGTGCTACTAGTGTCTCGTCTGATAGTCACAATTCAAATGAATGCCCTTGCGGAATCCCGTGCTCTGTCCGGTGTCCCAGCTCCCAGCTTCTCGCGGGGAGAGACACCGTAGAGCCACAGAATCTGG
Organism: Philaenus spumarius; assembly: GCA_018207615.1. Lineage (NCBI taxonomy): Eukaryota > Metazoa > Arthropoda > Insecta > Hemiptera > Aphrophoridae > Philaenus > Philaenus spumarius. The sequence goes on along the minus strand of JAGFPH010000391.1, from coordinate 59,781 downwards.
TAGCGCACTACTCGTGTCTCGTCTGTTGACACACATTTAATTGGTAGTACATTTAGTGTCCCGTACACTAGTGTACCGTACACCGGTGTCTCGTCTGTTGTTAGCCTTAGTATTTCCCTGTATTGTGAATTCACAGTAGGGATTCGTATTGTGCAAATAATGGATTGTGAATTATAATATCATATGAAGGATGGAAAGATTTGGAGCGTAAGTTACACATATACAAAAATTGTAGCTGTTACCTGCGCTGTGTGATTGATGGTTCACTCATTTCAACAAGCAGACTACAAATGGGACTAGAACGAAAAACTCTAGATACAAGACGGAGAGCAGTGTTATGAACGAAACCAAGCTTTTTAAGAACCGATAACCTATCTGACGAGTATGAAGCCATAGTCAATTTGTGATCGAATAAGAGCTTGGTAAAAATGCAGCATGCAAGGCCTGTTGGCTCCCCAATGAGAACAGCTTAAACTTGTAACATATCTAGGATCTTGATGAAGCGTGATTTCAAATTTGTTGAATGTAAGACCTAGAAATGTAACAGTGTAACAGCATAAGTTAAGTTCCGTTTATGTATAAAGTATCGAAATTGAGCAACGGAAAACTTACATCCAGTATAAGTGGACCATGTTTATAATTTGTTAATGGTTAATTATTGTAGTATTCTTTCTGCAGTTGCCATGTTTTGGGTAGCCAAATAAATGGCAAAATCGTCTACAAAAAGAGAACAGTGAACTGGTAATCGCATATTAGCGATATAACAGTACGACCAGTCACATCCGGAACCTCCCATTACCGGTCGCATCTCCAAACAAATTTTCGTATTTTGATTGTGTGGTGGATGGGGTGGAAAAGTGAAATTTACAGCTAGAATAATGCAGTGATTAGGCTATTCTTATCAGACTATGACTTTGAAGCGGTCGATGACTCTCTCCCCGAAAATCACAACTTTTTTCAGTTCCTTTACAGTACTGTTAGTACAACTTAATTTATGTTTTACTGTGCCGAACTATAGGCCTACCGGTAATTTTTTTAAAGCTAGAGTGTGTTTATAAGTACAGTACTGTACCTACATACTTTAGATATTTAATTACTGTAATTATTCAATTACTGTACTGTAATAATTAAAATTGTGTTTTTACAATGTAAACTGTTTTCTTTTATTGTTTACTTTTAATTACCAATAGTCTATGGTTGTGTACAGAATTTCAATTTGTTAGCCTAAATAGTACATTCTATTACAGTAAATACAAGTCCAAACTGCTTGAAACATCTAAAAATAATTCAACAATAATGGCTTTCATTGTTTTGGGCCCTTTGACTATTTATAAATGACCTTGCTATATCCTGATTTTTCCATATCCGGATCGGCCGGTCGCCACATTAGTCCGAATATGACAGGTTGTACTGTAATAGCAACTGCAAATAAGGTAACAACCTAGAGGTACTATTACACCTAATAACCTAATAAGGTATGATGCCTAGAGAGACCATTCTCTAAACAAAATCTATCTGATAAGGTGGCTCCAAGAAGCACTCTCAAATATTGATTAGACGGAATTTTTTAATAAATGCTAAAATTTTCTCATGAATACTTCAAGATTGTAAAGTATTCAGAATTCATCTTCTCGAAGCCATATTATAAGCCTTTTCAAGCTCAAAAAACACTGCAACAAGTGTCTGACGTAGAATAAAAGCATATTGAATGGTTGACTCTTAACAAAACCAGTTGAGCAATGGATGATCTTCCCTGTCGGAAACCACACTGTTCTTTTCAGATTAGTTGGTTACTTTTAAGGTAATATACAAGGCACTGATTTACCATCTTCACCAGTTTAAATAGAATATTGTTAAGATAAATAGGATGATAACTACTTAGATCAGTTTTGTCTTTCCTTGGTTTTAATAGAGGAATTATGATGGAATCCAACAAAGAATCAGGAAAGATATGTTCATTCCATATATGATTGTATATTTGGAGAAGAGCTGCCTTACCCAACTCTGAGAGGTGTCTAATCATAGAATATATGATATTACCGGGTCAGGGAGCTGAATCTATAGCCGACAATAAGGTAGATTTTAATTCATCCATTGTAAATGGGTAATTTAACGGAGAATCTAGCGATATGTCGACTGTGAATGTCGCCGTTTTAGGCGTACAAAAAGCACCATAATAAGTGACAGTAGAAGAAAACCTAGAAAAGCATGAGCCCAAAATTTTTACAATTGATTCTCTGTAGTCAATGTCCCATCCTGCTGCATCTGTCCAACCAACAAAGCAGTGGAAACGGGCCACATACACAACGTAGCTTCTTCCATACGGTTGATGTGGGAGTAGTTCTAGTTATTGTACCGATATACTGGGACCAAGAATCTTTCCTAATCTGCCTGAACACTCTGCAAGCTTTTTCACGTAAAATTTTGTAACTTTCAAGATTTTCGATTAAACGTTCTTAAAGCTTTTCTTCGTAAATGCAGAGCTTCTATACATTTGATGGACGTTTTGGTGGTGTTGAAGTTTTTGGTATATTACTTTCTGCTGCTAAAATAATTGAATCTGTAAATATATTAACTATATCATTTATAGAAATATGTTGATTATTATCTGGCAATACAAATTGATTTATAAAATCATTCCATAAAGCTTTATTTATAATCCATCAAGGTGTTTAATAATTCAGAACCAAAAATTCATTAAGGGAGATGGAAAATGGGAGCAGCCGTACAAATCTGGCATCACTGTCCATTCAAATCTTGTACCTAGTGAAGGACTATAAAAAGACAAGTCTACAGCCGCCCAACCACCTGTCAAAGCTGTTAAGGACGGTAATGTCATTTAGTAAAAACAAATCCAAATCAGATGGTAAGATCGTATCCTCTCAATATGGATACCCTTTGGGCTGCAGGTTGAGGATCCCCAAGAATAGTGGAGTGCGTTGAAATCGCCAAGCAACAGAATCAGAGCAGGTAATTGGTATATTAAATCCATCAAGTTGTTATTTTTGACGGTATAGCTTGTTGGCAGGTATAGGCTGCATATTGTAAATTGTATAGGAACATGACTCAAATTGCTACTGCTTGTACATTACAAGATCTGGTGTATCTAGATTTACAGGAACACCACCAACAGAGTTGTGTGTTAGTATGGCTACACCACCTCTTGCTCTCTCCTTTGTAACAAAATCTGATCTGAAGACAGAACACCTTCTTAAAAGTAAAGAATGGGTATTATGAAGGTGTGTCTCCTGGAAGCAAACAAATAGATGAAACATCTCTCACACAAGAATGGAGTCACAGATCTTCCATGTGACTTCTAACACCATTTCTACTGAATCACATTCATATTTTGATTTACGGACATGGATAATTAATAATCATTTGAACAGTAAATATTATATAATAAAATAAATATATTATACAAAAATAGAAATATAATATAAGGTTTTTTTGGTTTTATGTCCTTGTCCACCTCCATGAGCTCTCTCACATGTCTTAGAAGATGTAGAGGGTGGAGTACGGCAATGAGCAAGTTTATCAGGGGTTTTTTTAGAAGGACCTCATTTTTTCTATTTTATTTTTTTAAATTTTTTCTATTCATAGCAACAGGTTTCCTTCCTGGAACAGGTCTAGGACTTCTTCCTGTTATTACACAAGGACAAGTATTAGATTTTTTTTAGGAATTGCTTTACTCCAGTTAACGGAGAAATTTTCTTTTTTATGATGGATTTTTTCTGAGTCCTAGTTCTAGATGGTGGTAACCTGCATAAATATAATCTGGAAATGTAGGTAAGCCAAAGGTTAAAATTAGAGATGCAGTGGATTTTCTCTCTCTATTTTCACTGTGCAATATGCTAGTGACATCGAGAACTGACTGACTAACTGAATTATGTCTCTTTGAACTCTGATGTCTCTTTGTGATTTGATTCGATGGGGATGTTTATACATCGCATCGTGTCAGGCTGTAGCGGGTGAAACTCGGTAAGAGTGTACACATCAGATCAGATTGAGATCAATTCCAAACCCAAGTTCTGTGAGGCTCCGAGCACTCTTTTCCCAGATTGGATAGGCAACAGTCTGGAACATGATACTGTTGGGAAGAATCCGTTTTCCTTCAACACCACAAACACTTCCTGACCAAGCAACAAAGTGGCTAGCCTCTGAACAAAAACCACACATACGTCTCGGGAGAGCAAGCTCACATTAGTCTTACCAAACCAGAAGTCTTCAAAGCTCTGGTAGGTTCAGTACTCCCAACGCACAATGACTCTGCAGTCGAAATCCTAAAAGAAGGTGAAAGTGGGAATGTATGTATTGTATGTGTTGAATGTGGTAGACGTTGTTTGACTCGGGTTCCGTGAGAGACGCCAAACCCCTCTTAGTAGGTGCAGCTAGTCTGCACCCGACGTGCGGGCATGAGTAATTTTATTGAATGATTCTAAACTGACCTGTATAATTTGGATGCCATGAAGAACTGACAACAAGTTTGCCTTCGATAGCCGCTACATCAGTAAAAGCTTGATACTGTCTGTATGCACTATACTGATGATGTACCTGAGTATCATCCCTATGCCCTACCAGAGCTGGATAGTCGTCGTAGTACAGATCATAAACTTCATTGTAATGCAGAACATCAGTTAAACTGCCATCATAGAAACAAACGTAACATGAATATTTGCATTTATAGAATTTTAAATGTAGGCTAATTAAATTATGAATGGAACAAGACAAAGAAGCAAGTTTTTAGTTTAACCTTCTATTGCATGCACATAAGATTGTTAATATTAGTGTGTACTTGTGGCACTCCATGCAGTGTGATTTATGTGTTTGTTATTTTTACAGTATTTTAAACCGTAAGCATGTTTTACTTTCTAGAAAAATTAAGAAGTCGTATAGAATCCAAACACAACATTTCAATATTTAATATTTTATATAAAACAAAATTATAAAAACAGTAGAAAACTTGTACAACATAATTAGAAAAACAATGTCATCAATTTTTCTTAGTATCCTAGGTGGCTAATTGTATATATAATCAACTACAGTACCTTATGTTATCCGTCGGTGACCTCTTTTTTCCTTTTTTTTACATGTTTCAGGATGTCTATCTCATCATCAGAAAATCCCTCGTTGATCAGAGGTTGTCAAAACATTTAAGTTAAAAAACATGAACACATTTTTTTAAACACAGTTAGTAAGTGCGCTGCCAGACATCGACTGTCTGTCTGTTATCTGTACGCACTCAAAACTACTATTTGCCTGTTACTATCAAAACTACTATCAAGGGCTTCCTGGATTCTTATCGCTGTGTCGTATAGCGTAATTTAATATTATTCTTTGGGGATGGACTTGCAGGCATTATTACACCACACTGTATAGGTCTATTCTAAATAAGAGGCTTATAGTAACCATAAACAATTTATTTTCCGATTATTTCTTCTATCAAAATTGCTATTCTGCCAATTTTGACATTATGTAGTTTTGTAATAATAGATATTCAATGAGCATTGTGAAATTAACAAATAATGCTGTTCCATTACCATAAATTAAACTAAAACTCTGTAATGTTTTTTTATTTAGGTTAGCGCCTTCCGATAACGGTAAACTGGTAAATTAGATGTACATTTTTGTACCTCAGGGTTGAATTAAACTTAAAAAATTAATTTTTTACCTAACTTATGGTGACTAAGGGTACTATTTCAGTTTTGTGCTGTTTCTAGTCGAAATGTTCTTTAGGTGTATGAATCAATTACTTCCACCATTTAGTTCTACCTTCATAGTCCCTATCTTTCATCCACAATATGAGCCAACCAATTCACTTTTTATTCGAGAACACACAAAACTAAATTTTCTATTTTATTTTTTCGAAAATTTTAATTTTTGTATCTGAAATCCAGCACACTTGTTTTGTTAAATAGAATGAGGGCATTAGAATAATGTAGCAGACCTTATTCTGTATTTTTCTTTCATTAAGTACCAGCATGTTAACCCGATATTAATTTAAAAATAATCCCCAATAAAAAAAGTAGTTTGTATTTATGGACAACAAATGGATTGATTTTCATTTCTAATATATGTAGCATTTGTTTTTAATTAAAACTTTTGTTAACCCAATTATTAATTTTATACAACCAATTGGATTGTCTAATTCTGATAAAAGTATAATTATATTCTTTCTTATCCATACAACATTATAATATATTAGTTATAAAGTCTTTAATCAACATTTATTTATATGTTTCTATGGTTAAACCGTTTGAGTTTCATTAATTTTAAGTTAAATATAAATTTATTTTTTATCGAACAATAACACAGTGTGAATTTATTTAATATTCCGCTAAAATATGCTGTAAGGAATTGTAACTATGCACTCACAGATTCAAATATTTATCAAAAAATGCATTTAAATCTTCTGCCTCAACTGCAGTTTGTGGTATGTTTTCACAGGGAACATCGATTTCAGGAGCACATTGTGTGCTAGCGTTAGTTGGTATTTCAGGCTCAGTCTGCACTCCCAGTTCAGTTATTACTGGAACAGCCTGAACAAAAAATAAAATCAATGACAAATTTAAAATTGTTTTTTATTATTATTTTAGCAAATTTTCTTTAATTTGTCTACATTATTGTAAACTTTAAAAGAAATTATTATTCCAAATTTAATGGTACAATAATATAAAAAAAAATCCAAATCCAGTGTTAACAAAACATAAAATTTGTTAACACCTTTAAGTCATTCTCTTTTAATTAATACAAGTTTTCATTAATTCTTGGTTTAAAAGGTTCAAGTAAGGTTGGCAATCAGTCGAAGATGTGCGACATCGACTGACAAAAATATTGGTGTGAATCAACTTAAGCAATCAAATCATTGATTAACTATCTAAGAAATGGTTGAAGAGTGTTTAGTTTGTTACAAGAGATCCTAACAAAGATCGGGACTATCTTTGAAAACCTCCCATTTGAACGAATTAAGGAGTCTTGTGTGCGGTTTGCCTGTGAGGTCGGACAATGTCATGGAAAAACAAAATTTTGTACGACAACTTTCCTCGGCACTTGTTTTGAACTGTCCTCCTAAGGTTGCGCAAAGTTTGACAGTACCGCTCAGAGTTTATTGTTGCACCACGTTCGAGAAAATCAATAATCAGCACACCTTACCTATCCCAAAACACAGTCACTATAAGCTTACTTGCTGACCAGGTTTGCAAACATTTTCTTGGTTTTTTGGAGGAACTTGTGTGCCCCCACTTCACACAGTTGCCGACAAATTTCTATCGGTTTTAGTTTTTTTGCCAACACAACTGGCCAACTGCAACTCACAACTGGCAGGATTTTCAATTGCAGCGCACATTTCAAATTTAAATATTGAAAAAATGGGCAGCAAAGAGACGTTCCCGTTGTTACGGCTAGACGCCGACTGAGGAGCCGAGCACGCACACACCAAAATATACGCGATCGGCTTGCGTTAAGCGGCGTCAGGCGGATACGTTCCTTACTTGCTGAATAGCTCTCGTATTTATTCTACTAACATTATTTGTATTTGAGCCTTTCTGATGTTTTATTCTATCATGTCTGAAGCAGATTTAATACAATACCTGGGTTCCAGTATCCTGAGTTTTCATAAAAATAAGTTCAGGTTGCTCCTTAGAAGGCAGTAGGCAAATGTAGCCATTCTTCACGTCATCAGGATCACAATCAGAAAATTCTGTCTCATGACACCGTTTTGCAATGTCGCCTATCCATTCCAAACTGATCTGTGAAAACAATTAAGAACTTGTTTTAGTTTGTATAAAATAATTTTTAAGATACTAAATTTACATGCAATATGAACAAATTTTATCTTGTCAAATAACTGTGACTAGGGCTGAACTGAGCAGGCTCCGATTTCAGGTTGATAGCGCTCTGGGCAGATAATCTTTAGTCGTCCCCCTCCTTCTTCAGTTATCCCATATATTATAAACTTTTACAAATTTAAGCTAATTTTTTATCACCAGTTTTAAAACATCACATTTTGCAACTAAATACTAATGTTTTTTAAAGACGCAGGCTGATTGTCTTTTTCTTATTTAATAAATAGTTGTTACAGCTTGACACGGCTATCAAAACTATCGTTAATAAAACATTAGTTATAGTACAGTCAACTCCCGATTAAACGGGATCGGTTTATACGGGTTGCGGCTCAACCGGGATCGTCAACCGGTTCGAGAGACGAGAGAGGTAGTGGAGCGAGAACTGAAAAAATACGGGTGACAGGAGGGCTACTGCAATCACGAGTAGCATCTATTCACGTTTTGTTAGAGAATAGAGTAGCAGTTATAATCTGCTATTATAGAGTAGCAATTACTAAGTAGCAGTTATGTTATTGACGTAACATCTCTAGCCGAAAGTGACACACAGCACAGCTCTGAGTTACGCCGAAGGCCTTCTTGTCTATTTAGACAGTCAAGGTGATGTATCATTATGTGACAAGCTCGTGTTACGAAAAATAAGATCCACAATTTTGAAAAAGGAAGCAAACGCCAAAAAACTCTGACGGACTATTTTAATCCTTGTTGAACATTCTGGACTATTTCAATCGTGTTTGAACATTGTAAATAATATATTGCTGGACTGTTATTTCAATCTAAATAATGCTGTGTTTGTAGTTTTTTATACGTTTTAGGAGTGATTAAAGGTACAGTATAACCATTATGTTTATAATTCTTGCATAATACTGTACCTTGTATTTAGGCCCTATACTATAACGAAATGCTTTAACCGGGATTTCATATTATCCGTGATGGTCTTGCTGGTAATTATCCCGGATAATCGGGAGTTGACTGTATATGCTATTGTATATTGCTAAACGAGTTTGAAATCTATTTTTAAAGTATTTGATTTTAGGCCTAATATTTTTAAGCCTACTGCAATAGTTAGTACAACATTTCCCCTTGACACTGTTCATGGCAATACTCTATATATGGTACCAAATTTAATTTTTTACAACAAATAGAATCAACAAAATCAAAAATTTTTCAAAATCAAACATTGAAGAATGAACTGAATTCAACTCACAAGTTTAATTGAACTCCTGGCAGATAATAGTCTATAATCAGAATTTCTTGAATTTGATTGATAATTTTATAAAATATTAGATTAAAATATTTGTACAGTTTTTAGGACTCTATATATTAAAAGGAAAATGGTACTATTTCTAAATTGAAAAATCAACATCTCTAATTTGAAATATTATTCATTATGTAGTACCATGCAATTCTAATGTAAACATTAATTTTAGATTTGGACAAATGAAAATCATAGTTTTGAAGGTACAATATAATATAAAAAACAACTACCAACTAAAATCTGTTTAAAATATATAATATGCCTATTGTTTAATGTAGAAGTCATTGTTCTAGCTTCCAAAAATAGAGATCCCTGATTGAATTCACTTAGAGGTTTAAATTATTTATAGGCGGTCATTACCGTAAACACAGTTTTTCACTTGTATTAAAAAAGTAAAAATATAAAACTAAATACTAGATTTTTGTTGTTTATTTTTTATTAATAAGTTACTATTTAATAAAGGCCTATATCATACTAGAATGTCATCCTATTTGTCAGAGTTTTGCTTTTAAATCTTATGCCAGTAAGTAAAATTAAGCCATTTTCAAACAGCCCAATATTGTTACTTTAAACGATTGCCATTTTGTGTAAAGTGAACCTTTTCATGTCTGATTTGCGGCATTGTGTTCTTCTAAGATAGAGTACACCTTTAATTTGTACAACTCAACCTATGCTCCTATTTAAGATTTTCTTCCGACTCCCTGCTATAAGTGATAAAAATTAGTTTCTTAGTAGAGAAACGATGTACCAAGTTTTGTTGCGTAATCTGCAATAGTTACAAAAATATAACACCGTTTGAGACACCCAGTATATTATCACTGTAAAAGTTTGCGCATTAGCATCAAACTTTAAAAAAAAACATAAAATCAGCCAAATTTCAACTTTTAACGATTAAAAAAAATCTTTTTTGTCTTAATATGCCTAAAGTGTTTTAACTATTTTGTTATGTTTATTTCAATAAAAAAATTTCAATAACGTTGTGTCCATAAGGCCTAAAATTTACAAAAAAAAACACCTCTTTTACTTTTTTCAAAAATTGTTAAAACGAAATACAAATACAAAAGTAACAAAAATTCTTTTTTATACCTTCTCTTAAAAGATCTAGTTTGATCGTAATTACATATTAGTTAGTTTAGTTTTCTCGTGATAGATAGTGAGTGTAACGTCAATGCGAGTGGGAATTGTATTATCATCTATTTTCAATAGCAACGTGGATAGGAAAGAAACAATTAAAACTTAGAGATGCGAGACCTACACATCACATTTTTAATTTTTCAACTTTTGTTACCTATTAGAATCCTAAATTCGAAAAATCACTTTTTTGGTGTACCTTATTTTATATAGTATATCAAAGTTGGAAGATGTATTTCAATAATACTACCTACAATAAGATTAGGTAGATGAAAACAAAACCTAAAATATTCTGACCTAAAGTAAAGCTTCATGATAGTATACTAGTATTGAAAATATAACTCACCAAAGCCCGAGCGTTCTTTACACGGAAAAGATCAACATCAGTTTCACTACCGTGAGAAGCCCAACGTCTAGCTTTAATCCCTTTAGACGTTTGAATCCTGCGTAAATATTCATTCCTCATGTTCTGCAACTTGTTTAGAACTTCTACACGGCCTTCTTCAGTTATACATAAGTAAAACTGGTTTTCTTCTCTTGCAAACGGTTCATACCCAATAAGAAGTTCAGCTGGTTTGTAGGCCTGCAACGTAAATTATTTACAAAACGTAAAAAGTTATTTGCTTACAATTGTTGTTGCTAAGAAATGCACTGTAATATTTGTGCAGGTAACATATTTATTTTTAGTTTTAACTCCTGACATATTTGACACATTTTTCATGATGAGCCAAGGAAAAAACATATAATTTTGTTTGAAAATAAAATAAAACCTCATATCAATCAATAGTTGTATTAGTTTTTTATAATTTGTTTACTATATTTACTTTATAATAGTAAGCCTAGCAAATGCAACTAAAATTAAATTGCTCAACAGTGTTGGCAGTCCCAACTGTATCTACGCCACACTGCCTTGTTAGTTTTATTAGTGACAAATAACTAAAACTGAAATATGACATTCCATAGAAGGCATTTATTGCAACCTCCCCTCCAGAAGTACGCAAAAATGAAATGCATTTTATCAAGTCATCTATATTTGGGCTCATACGGCACTTGGGTACTGCAGTCTGAATGTATAGTGTTTATTTTGCTTCAAAACATGCCTGACGAGAGGGGGGTGTTTTTCCCCGGCCCAGAGTTATCAAGCAAAAAATATTTTTCTCATACTTTTCAAAAAATTATGTCAAACCTGAAATGTATCTAAAAATTGTGCTTTTCATAATTCATACCAATTTTGAATCGGCTTTGAATATTAATAATATAAAATAAGTTTTTGAGAAATAGAGGCTGGTAGTGTATTTCATGAATTCACGAATTTTAATGTGTTCTAATTGTCGTGATTACGGAATGCCAAAATTTTGTTGGTTGAATGCCAACATAATTAATTTATTATTTATGATTTAAAAAATTTGATGCTGAAATTAAAATGTCTACATGCTTGTAAAGCGTCAAGAAGCAAACAAAATATGTTACTATGGTGGAAAGGGTGCTGTACGTTACCATCCACCAGCCCCGATTTTTCTCCACGGCCCTGCTTTTAAATAACATCCTTACAACAAAAATCCTTTATCAAACTCCTTTGAGTTCATTTAAAACAAAACTCAACAAGATTAGCAAGTATGTTATGCATAGGTGTGTTATAGTTCCACCCAGGGCTGTTAAGAGAATTTCTGGGCCCCTCTGTAACTTACCAATTCGGGCTCATATCAAGGGATCTTTAATATGGAATACTCTCCAGGGTAGGGGGAGGTCTGTGGGCAATTTTTTTAAAAATGAGAAGCAAAGTGGTGAGTTTTAAGTTCTTCTGAGAGCAACTGTATCTTTTAAAAACGTTGATTACTTTATATAATTAACTTTACAAAATATACTTAATGTATTTTGCGTGTCTTGATGAGTAACTGGAATTCAAGTAGCAATAAAAGTTTTTTTTTTAATATGTTTGATTTAACTGCTGTTTATAGTAAGATGCAGTTTGTTAAACTTTTGTACGTACCACATGATAGGGCACAGTAAGGGAAATTTTTTGTAGAATTTCAGTTTCATCAACTAATCCCACCAAAACTGTTAAAGCCATATATTATTATTATTATTTGTATTGATTGCAAACAATTCAATGTTGTCAAAAAACCCACAAATTTATGGATTTTAAATTTTTATGGGTTTTTGTTTCTATGGGAATTTTGCTTCTCCTACCACTTACTATAAACTTACTCTGGGGAGATTCGTCAGTTCGGAATATGCAAAGGGTTTTTGTCTTGCAGAAAAAAGCTATACGGCTTATGGCAGGTCTTAAAAAAGCTGAGTCATGTAGGGTTGCTTTTAAAGATCTTGGAGTTCTTACACTTCCGAGTATATATATATTTGAAGTGATACTCTACTTTAAATTTAAATGTGATCATATCCAAAATAAAGATATACACAGTTATAGTACCAGGCAAGCTAATAATTATCGTGCTAGACAGCACAGACTAAATCTATACAGCAAACTTCCTGCACAAGCTGGTGCTAGACTGATAAATAAGCTCCCACAGAGCATTAAAGATTTGCAGCATTTTTTACCCTTTAAAAACAGCCTTAGACAGCTACTTTTGTCTAGATCTTTCTACTCTGTGGAGGAGTTCAGCAACAGAATGTAGCCGGCATTGAAATCATTGGATGTGTTCTCCAATTTTAAATTAAATGTTAGTTGTAGTTTATATGATTGTTTTAAATTATTTGTTATATGTTTTTAATTGTTCAAAACGAGATTGGTATAAAATTGTTATATGTTGTAGTATTTAAATCAACTATTCTATTTAAATTATGAATATTATATTTTTAGTTTAATTTTAAATTTTATTGCTTGTTCCCCGCTTTAATAGTTACGATTTCTTGTCTTTGTGTAATTGTGTTTTAAATTATTTGTTAACTTATATGTTTTTAATTGTTCGGGTGTATAAAATTTGTTTGGTATAAAATTGTTATATGTTGTAGTATTTATATTAATTATTCTATTTGAATTATGAATATATATTTTTGTCAATTATTGTAATATTTAAAAATGTTAATTTATATTGGACGTAGCCTATGCAAAAAAAATGTCTTTTGGCTTTAATCAAAATGAAATGAAATGAAACTAATTTTATAAGGAATTGAGAAGTTTGTTTTAGAATTACAGACAGAGTGCAAACTTACAACTCTTAATGATTACCGGCACTTAAAAATAAATTACAACCTATTGACTTCTAAAAAAATTACTCACTTGTTGCTGCTGTTAAATCAAAATGTTTATAAAAAATGTTAATATTTTCATTTCATTTCATTTATTTAGCTGACGACAAAATTTCAATTGTATAGCCATGGACAAAGTATTTTTTTTAAAACTTACATGTAAATTTGAATAATAATAAAATTGCCTCAGACACTTCAATTAAATACAGAACACATAACACATACCATACATCCAATTACACAAAATTACTCAACAATCAATCATAGCACTAACAACTGGTGAATATTGACCTTGTTTGGTCCCCACCTAATACAACCCTTCCACTCACAGTATGTCACATATTACAAGCAAACACTGCAACTCTAACTTCCTTCACGGACTGGTGTTTTGTGTCCCGAAGTAACACTTTCTTCATAAACAAAATAATAGAAACTTCCTCTTTAGTTAAAATTTTGATAAAAACGTTTTTAGTCCGGGCTCCTTGAAGATCCAGGCCTATGTGCATTTGGCCCTTCTACACCCCTGTACAACTCTGGTTACACCCATCGACATGTTAATCAATGATAGAGTCACAAGTACTCAAAGCCATAATAAGGATTGGGGTGACAGGGATAATTGGACAAAGACGTCAGTACCATATCGCAACAAATTGCTCTCACAAAAACAGAGGGAGCTAGATAACTTTCTCCTTCAGGTACTCACAGTTTGGACAGTATCTCCATAGGTTCAAATTCATGGCCGTGGGATGTATATCCTGTGGTGAAGTGGACATAGTAGAGTACACTCTATTCGACTGCATAAGATAGCAAATAGATAGAGAGGAGATCAACAATTCACTGAAAACTCCATTGGATGCCACCGTGTTAATTGAATGTATACTAGAGACAAATTAATCCTGGCATTCAGGTGCTAAATTGGATTTATTATGTGGCAGAAGGAAGAGGAAGTGATAGGAAGGCTTCAAAACACAAGGCCAATAAGAAAGGAGAAAATTGCCATGCAGGTGATTATAAAGTTTATTAGAAAAAGTTGAAGAAATAATGTCAAGCCTGATAAAGTGAAAACGTAGTCCCAGTGTATAGATAAAAGCGAAAGTGTGATAAATGTAAAAGTGCGAGGCTATATTGTCTAAGCAAGAAAATTCTAGTAATGTTTAAAAGTTACCCTAATTTTATGGATGATTTTGAAAAATGGTGAATTGATATCCTGAATAGCTATATCTTCTAATATGTCAGCTTTTTTCACAGTACACCAAGTTTTGTCGACAAACAGATCTTGTCCAATTAGACAATGCACAATCTTCTGCGTCGTCTCAGGCAAAACCATCAGCAGGATATCTTGATCCATCGACTTTTCTAAAAATGATAATAAATTTCAATATAATAGAAAATTAATTGAGTTTTAAATTTCTAAAAAGTAAAACAACG
>JAGFPH010000391.1:28837-44516 GCA_018207615.1 Philaenus spumarius | reverse complement strand
TGTTTTTTTACAAAACCTCACTGTAACTCCAGAAATAGATAAGATATTCAGTTCAAATTTGGTATAAGCATTTTGTATGTTACGATTTACAAGTGTACCAAACACCAAGAATTTATGTTTATTATTTTCAAAATGACTGGCGTTAATTTTTATAGTTTTAATACATAAGATAATATCCATTGCTCTGGAATGTTAGTTTTAGGCTAATTTTGGATGTTGAATCTTGTTAGGCTAAACAAAATGTCGGATATCTGGAAAACTAAACTTTTCCAGACCTATGGTCAAGTAAAAAATTTGCTTTTTTAGTTCCCCTATCATCTCCTGAAGTTGTGGCAACCCCTCGCGGAACATCTTGTATATAGATACTATCAGGGGTTTACTGACACTGGAACGCTGTTCCGGTTCTGCTTTTTATTACGTTTTGTTTTAATGTTGCACTGGACCATCGACTCCCTCAATCAGACTCATTCACACTCGGTTCAGAATTTTACGTCCGAGAATCAAAAACCCTCAAGATATTCCCACACTACAGTACGTTGCGACTGTGTGAACCTACTACAGTAAAGTCTCCCTATTGTCACTCTGCTCGGAATCGACACCCTTATGCCAGCCTCGCGGCACGGCTTTGATGTTCGGCAAGCGCATCAGGCTCACCTCCGTAGCTTTCCCCAATAACACTGCCTTTCTCGCCGACTGTCGCCTATTTATGCATTTTGCGCTATGTTTGGAAGCATTTTTATCATACTTTATCAACCTTACTCAAAAATCGAAGATGCACGAATTGCAGATTTTTATATATACTTTCATAATCCATTTGGTAAATTTAAATCAGCCAACTCATGTTAATATTGGCAAGATAATGGTCTAATTTGTTTATACTATAATTGTAAAAAAACTATTAATGCGACTAATTTCATCTTCCGCCTATTTGAAGTACACATAATAAACAATCATTTTCCGAAATATCTGCCATTAATATTGTAAAGTAACAAATATATGATTTTTTTTTTAAATAGTATTTTTTAAACTTTTTTCTACTGTTCTTGGTGTGAAATGGTCAGATTGGGGTCTATAAAAAAACATTTTGTAGGTTTTTTAATTCTCTACAAAAGGCCTACTGGAAGCATCGTAATCAATTCGTAACTTTTTATAATATCAACGTAAAGCCCAAAAATGTCCTAATTTATTGTTATTTTTGTTTATAAAAAATGTGCAAAAGCTCCTTGCCTGATAGTTTTTGTATTTTACATACCTATGTGCTACCCTTAAAGTCACTGTGGATATCACTTGCTGTTAAATTCAATAACATGAAAAAATCTCTATTTACCATATTTAGTGATTAATATTTATCGAATAACTCATTTAATTTCACGATCAATTAATTAAAAATAGATATCCCAAATGAGAGCACAACATGGAATACATACAAACATTGGCTGTTAAACGTAGGTACCTGAACACTGGCCGACTTTAAAGTAATTCACTAACAAGCTCTGTGTTGTGTTCTCATGGTAAGCTTGCTTGTGTTTAATAGTTTTTGTGTAAGAAAATTCATTTTTTTATATACATTAGTAATGGAATCTAAGAATAAAAAACAAAAAACCATCTCATCTTTCTTCAGTAAATAAAGTATACAGTCTTCACCATCTGCAACTGCTTCTAGCAATTCAAATACTCTCCTTAAACTTAAACGTGACAAGAGCTCACCCGAGCAACTTTGAAAAACCAAAGGTAAATGTGTTTTTGATAATTCTCCTCCTCCTGTACCAAGCTCATCAAATGAGGTTTCACCAATATGTACCACTTGTTGGCCTTCTATTTGGACGGAAGAAATGTGGAAATGCAAAAAAGATGCTTTCCCTTGGCTTGATTGCATTACCGGAAAACTTGGCTGTACTATTTGTAAGGAAGTCGCTCAACTTGGTGCATTAAAAAAAAGAGCGCTGAAGCATATTGAAAGAATGGTGTTCATACCTAATAACTTTTAATGGATCTAATAAATCTAGCCAGCTGTCGTCTTTGAGAAAAAAAATATTTGAACATAAAAACTCTTTCGGTTACATCACAGTAGAAAACATTGATGCTGAGGTAAAAAACAGTCAATGGACAAGGTTGTTGATCAAATGAATGCAACCCACTTGATGAAAACAACAAATGTGTTTAGAACGGCCTATTTCATTGTGAAAAATAACCCTTTCACAGACCATTTTAATTTGTTGGAGATGCAAAAACTGAATGGCGTTGATATAGGAGCTGGGCTTTATTCTAACAAATCTGCAATGGAAATAATTTCCCACGTTTCTGATAAAATGTAGAAAAGGGTTGCGAAACAAGTTTTAGATGTTCCAGGGAAAATATCGGTTCTGATAGATGAATCAACCACTCTCGGTGGCAAGTCAACTTTGATAGTATATTTGAAGTGCGAAGTTAGCAAAGAGGACCCTCAGAAGATCTTATTCTTAGATCTCCTAGAACTATTAGACCAAACTTCAAATACTGTGACGAGAAATCTCCTCGATTGCTTAAACAAACATGGTTTTGATGACAATTACTTTGTTGCATTCACAAGTGATGGTACAAGTGTAATGCTTGGGAAAAAATCAGGAGTTGCAGAGCAATTGCTTGCCAAATATCCAACCCTTATTACTGGGCACTACATGAACCACAGGCTCGAGCTAGCTCTTAATAATCCAATAAATGAAGTTGGAGCTGTGAACCATTTCCACATATTCATTGATAAAGTTTACTTACTTTATAGAAGAACGCCAAATATCAGAGAGAGCTAGCAGAATGTGCTAGTGATTTAGATTTGGAGATGAATAAAATTGGAAAAATTTTAGGATTACGTTGGGTAGCAAGTTCGTTCAGAGTGGTATCAGCTACTTGGTACGGATAAGGTGCCTTAAACAAACATTTTGACTTCGCTAAAGCCGATTTGAGTAGAAACTCGACAGAACGAGCAATGTACAGTATACTATCAAAGCGGTGTTCATCACCTCAGTTTTTGCTAGATTTGGCAAAAATGTATGAAATTTTAGCTGAGCTTTCAATGTTGTCAAGGAGTCCTTGCAAAATGAAGAAACTACAGTAGTATATGCCAACAAACTCATAAGGCGAAGTGTGCGGTTTTTTGAGGCTTTGAAAGAAAAGCCTGGTACCAAGACTTTGGAAGCAAAAATTGCCATCAATGAAAATACATTTAGTGGCGTTCAACTAACTGAAAATCCCTAACTTACAACTATTAATCATCAGCAATTAATAACTAGTGTCATCAACAACTTGAACAGAAGAATATTTACTACAATTTCAAGCCATGAATCCCATCGGCCAGACTCATCATCACAGCAAGAAGCGTATGAATCACTTCTAGACGAAATAACAGTTCTAGATCCTGATCATTGGCCAACCGAAAAACATGTTGGCTTTGGTGAACCTGAGGTCGAGAAATTGTGCGGACGATTCAAGCTGAGCATTCAACATATTAAAAACAGCTATAGGGATTTTCTGGACAATCGAGCAAAAACACCCAAACAATTAATACCGTTAATAAACTGTAAAAACTAATACCTTGCAGCTCTGCCGATTGTGAACGAGGATTCAGCCTTATTAATTTTATAGTCACACCAACACGTTCGAAACTGACAGTGCCCCATGTATCAAGTTTAATGTTTGTGAAATTACTTGGACCCACATTAAATAATTGTAATCCGGAGCCATATGTAAAAACATGGCTTAAAAAACACCGCAAAGCTGATGACACCAGAACAAGACAAGCGCAATCCACTACTGCTGATGAGTTTATAAATTATTGGGTCAACACCTTTTATTATTCAATGAAATATTATTGCCTCTTGGCCCTACTAAATTCAAACCAATCGGATAATTTGGAATATATAAATTTAACTGTTATTGTGGATTCTTAATTTCTATATATTTATCTACTACTAAAGGAGAGTTAAACAAAGATGAAGTTAACATTAACACAATGATTTAATCCTTTATTAGACATTTTAATGTACAATTATTAATATACCATGTAGATAATTATGGGACTCAGGCCCCTTTTTCAATGTTCATCAAACTTAGCACAACAAGTTTTGTATATAAATATGCCCTCAGGCTTAGCTCAGTCTTAAAATAAGTACTTTTGATCAAAACATAAAGACAATTTATTAATCTAACCTCGGGGTAGGCACTCGGCTAGCATGATTATATTATTTTATAATTACGCATGTGTGATTCTGGTAAATTGAAGTTGAAAATAAAACAAATGAATGGGCCTTGCATCAGTTCTGTTGCTAAATAAAAATTGGTTATTTTAGGCCTTATATCCTGTTTTGGCTTTGAAAAGTTCGAATTATTTATGGGCAGAGTATACCAGTCTCTGGTTTTTATTAACACTGACTCTAATAACTGTTTTTAAGGTACAAATACCGATAAAAACTTCGTTGGCGCACTTTGGCTTCTTTACTTCTTGGAGACTCTCACTCAACCCACTAACATTTCACCCTTTTGAAAAGGACGCGGTCTCTTGGCGCATTTTCTGTCGTCTAGACCTATTGGTATTGATTGCTGTTGTTTAGGCCCTTTTATGTAAATCGTCTGATTTTAAAACTATTCAGCTGCCTCAAGTTAGCACTTTTTTTAGATATGGGTCAAACTTCTATTAGTGTAGGCTGTATCAGCTGTTCCTAATTTGTTGTTTTTCTTTTATTGATGGGATTTGTGCTGCTATAAGTTTAACCCTTTTGCTAAATATTTGTAATTTATGAACTTGAACATGAACATATTCTAAATGTTTAATAATTACAGTATTAATTTAAGAAAGACAACCATTAAATTTGTTATACATTTCCTTACATTTGTTACATACATAAATACGTTTGTGAGTGTATGCTGGTCTCGTTATCATTCTATCATTTACCTTTTAAGTAAGTTCTTTTATAAACAATTTTGAGACGAAAATTTATCGTGGTTTACTATAACTACAACACTATTTCTGTAAACGATGAAGAGTGGATCTTACTTGCAAGACTTATCATTGAGCAATGCTGAATTCAAAGTGGTAGAGATAATTCTGGTGGTACGTCCTTATTTATTAATATTATTTTTTCAAGTTTGGACCTCGTTTTATTTAAAGCGCTGTATAAAAGAAATATTATTTAAGTGAATAGTAATAATGATTAAAATGTAACTATCTTAACCCTTCCCGCGCTGCATACGGATATAACCGCTAAGTTTGACTTTGCCCAAAATGCTGTGGACAAATTAATATACTCGCTTTTAAACATTGAGTGTATTGTCATGTCTAAGTGGTTTTTAATTTTGCCGCTAGAGTGCAGCAGTTATTGGGTAACATACCCCTTGGTTAAAAAACATAATGGCGGTCGACTCCGCCCTCCGACTGTTGTGGTAGGAGCACCTAAGTTGGCGCGCTACACCACTCGTGCTCTGTTTCGAGTAACGCTAACGCTGTAGACGAACTAACTCGCAAGTCAGTTCACTTGCAGACTCCGTACGAAATAAACCAACTTTGATTAAACAAACTATTTTTTCCACCCATGTCTCATTTTTTGGTACCGGTATAAGAAAATAAAAAAAAATTTGCATTGACTTATTGAGAACTTAATTTTTTGGAGGCATGTAGCGTTACAGTGTGAGTGGTTCGAAATTCCCGTAGTGCGGGAACGGTTAATTTCTTATTTGGATAATTAAAATGTGTTTAGGTTTAAGGTCTTTTACCGAGGATTTAAATTTCTGATGAAGGCTATTGACTAAAAAGAGACATTTTGCTAAGTTTTTTTTTTTGTATGTGATAGTACGAAAATAGTTATATATATATATATATGTGTACTTTTCTTATAAACTCACCCTTATACTGCACCCTTAAACTCATCAAAGATAAGTAAAGTAGGGGTTTTAGAAGTGAAAATTTCAAAAAAAATTCATTTCACCGGACCCAGACCACTCTTTCCATCACTTTCGGTCAGCGTTCCGGTTCTGGAAAAATTACGAGTAAACCCCTGGATACTATTGATCATTTGTGCAGTATTTATTAGAGTAAAAGATCTAAATTATACTGAATACATTTTCAATAAAGTAATTGAGTTTCTTTTACCCATTCCTATCCAAATTTTGAAACTAGCTAGAAATATTTTCCAAAGCTTCACCAATGACTGCCATTTAAATAGAGCTTATAATTAGATCCTATTTTTATTTTTAACCAACGTAATCTAAAATTAAGTAAGCTGAAATTTGATATCTTGCAAAAAAATGTATTATTTTTCTAGTAAATTACAAAGCGAAGATAGAAATGTTTAATTTATTATTTATAATTTAAATTGTTTGGTTCTGCTCTAACTCTAAAATTAAATCTGTTGTGCTTTCAATTATAGGATTTAACAAGCATGTTTGAAAATCAAATCATTCGGACCGTATGTTAAAAAAACTTATTTTTCCCAACCTTCAAATTTTGTTCTACTTCAAATTCTACCGCCTCTCATAAACTGGTGCTCTGGACAAATGGCAAGTTGACCTGTTTGTAAACCGAGGCATGTATTTCCGGCCTAGTTATTGCATATTTTTAAACCAAAAAATATTTTCATCCATCCCATGCCTGAGACAAGTATATTTGGAAGTCGGATTGGACGTAATCTTAATAGTTGCAATATGTAATTAAAACAGGTTCCAAGTGAGTAAACATAACCTACTCTTTTTCTAGTACTGTTTCCAAATACAGTGAATAATTAGGAGAATTATTTGAACAACTTGCCAATAACCCTTTACCTATTGATAATTTCTACCTTTTTGTTTGCTTATCACTTGTTTTGTTTGTTGTTACAATGCCAGTTAGATTAATGAAGATGAAGTAACAGCGTATAATGCAGATAAATCGATCGTTAGTAGCTAGGTGGAATCTGTATCGTAGGTTCCAAATTTATCAGACTGGAAGAACACTTTTAGCCACTCTGCCACTCTGTTTCCCCAATAATTTGTACCTATAATTAGAAGAAATTGTTCAGCAAATATTAGGAAAATCTATTTATCTCAGATAAAGGCAGGTTTTTAAAATTGTTCAGTACACCCTCATTACCCCTTGGACTATTTTGGGGATAGCTGTTGTCTAAATTAATAAATGTACTGTTTGAATGAAATAATTTATAAAATGTGTCATGAAGTAAATTAAAAACACCTGTCTAGTAACAAATAGAGTATTAAAAGTACTGTATGAACATAATACAGCAAAAGAACCCATATGTAGGAAAGTTTTTGTAAATATTTTTCTATAAAAAATTGTTTTATGAAAGAATGAGTAAACAATACTTTAACCTAAGTTTAATTTGAATACGTTTCTGACTTTGTGTCTTTACCGACTAAAATATTAACATGCAGTACCTATCAGATACTAGTATAAAAACACATAATTTTTCAAATTACCACTGTTTTGGTTCTAAATTGAAATCTTCTCGACAATATAGATTTCTCAATTACTTCTAAGAAAATAACTGAACTCAGCCCAGTACAATATTGAAATTTAAATCACCTGAGTAGATAGATAAGTTGGTCTTAGAGGAATGTATAGAAGTTCTTCCAATACTAGAAACAGATACTCCTTTAGAACTTAAAGTGACCTTCGATTTTACGGTACTAGAAGACTCCTTGCGGGGTTTCGCTTTTGTACCAGTTTTAGCTTTTGTAGAAGGGGTGGCAGTCTTTTTTGTTTTCTTTGGACCCATAGTTTGAAATATAACCTAAACATAATTAGACAACATTTATTTAAATATATTAAGCAACAGGAACATAAAATACAAGACTAGGGCCAAGTTATCAAATAAATATCACAACATACCTTTAGGTAGTGTATTATACTAGAATAATCTCTGGAAATGGTTTGGTAGGGAAAGGTGAGACACACAGAATGGATCAAAATCCTGAAGAAAAATCGTCATTTACATGTATTAGAAAATTATATTGACTAATAATACTAGCCTAATAATTACAAAATACACAATTTAATTTTAAAACTACTAGGCTATAACTAATAGGCCTACATTCATTATTATTATTAAGCTTAAATCATAACCAATATACATAGGCCTACTAAATTTAATTAGAACTTAGAAAGAACATCAATTTATTTAATGGTGATTCTAAAAATACAATCTTACAATGTTATTAGGCCAACAAACAATTTGTAACCTCAAAAACTGAATTCTCTTACTTCGGCTAAGCCTTCATATGATTTTGTTTCTTACTTCAAAGAGAAGAGATTTTAGAGAAAGAGTAGGTTTAAAAAGGAATAGAGAATATGCCTATAAACTATTTAGGTTCAAATCTATGAAGACCTAAGTAGCACTAGGCCCACTAGGCTAGGCCTATTACTATTTTAGAATAAAGCAGAGTAGCGTCTTCAAATTTATTATTTTTAATGGACCATGAAATTATTATACCCTACTTTTGTTTTGGATCATAGTTTTGGTAACTAGGCTAGGCATGATATTTTTATTTCAGCAAAAAATAAATATTAGTTATTTATATTAGTAAAATAACTTCGATCAATTTAGGAGCCTTAAATTTTTGTTATTACCCTAGGTTATGGTAATAACAAGTAGGCTACAAGCTAACGCCTTCAGTTGTAATACAAAATCCCAATTATTTTCAAATTTTAACAAAATTGATCTGCCCACCTTTGTTATTTGAGGACAATTAATTTTAACTTAAAACTAATTAATAGTGCCAAAAATACTGAAAACAATAAATGTAACTTAAACCATTTTTTTGGGTTCTTTGAACTTCTTTAAATGTCAGTTTCATATAAAAACTATACTAGGCCTATACATTTATTTACTATAGATTCCAGGAATAAATAAAACATTTTTATGTAGAATTTTATTTATGCAAAAAATTTGTAACTATATACCGTACTCAATATACTTAGGCCTAATTATATATAATAGTCATACAATCTAATCTTTATTTAATTTACATTAAACAAGTTTTTTAAGAATTAATCTTACAATGTGAAAATGTGTTACTAAAAGCCATGATTAACTTTAAAACAATTCCTTTCACTACATTAATTTTAAAATATGTCAAAAATCTTATAGCAACAATAACAAGCCTACGATACCATAGAAAATTAAGATCAAAGAGGGGCGTAATACAATGTCTGTGAGATTAATATCATTATAGTTTAAAAACTTGCCGCTAGTGTCGCGTTAGCACTTCTTTTAGATATTTTTATAAACATTCTACATTATTAGATTCTAACAAACTTAAAACATATTTTGTTGGAATTTTGGCAATTGTTTACGTTAATAGCATACAAAGACTTTGTCAACTTCAAATTTTATGATATTTTAGTTAGACAATATTATAGTGAACAAGAATAAAATGAACTAAAAAACAAAAATTTAATGTCGGAAATCAATAAAAATAATTCGACCACGCAGCAGAACCACTAACGTGAGTTGAGAAAATTTCAAAAATTAAATTTATAGGCCTATGTTTTAGGGTTTCAACCAACAATTTGGGAAATAGGTCTACTTATGACGGTGCTGAATAGCTGCCTATGTGTACGAAATATATTAGCAGAATTTGTTTGTGCCTAAGCCTCCAGCTTCGACAGTTGCGCTTGCAGTAAAAAACTCGCTTTGTAAGTTTGCACCTCGATCTTATCGCCTCGGGTTATGAGCTTCGCTTTGCTCGCAGCGTAAAAACTCGTCCGTCGGCCTAGTATGAGAAGATACCACAAGGTAAAATCCACCTAGTGGCTTTGAACCGGGTACTTTTACGGTATGATCAATTTTGGGAGAACCAAGCGAGCTATTATAAAGTTGCGTAAAAAAAATGTGCAGAATAACATCATAAATTTATATTTTTAGAAAAACTCTAAACCAACATATGCACCAAATTTGGACCAAATCGGACTTAAAATGCGGCCGCTAGAGTGTGAACACATATTTACATATACAGGGTGATTTACGAAGTTATCCCCACACTTATACAGCTCATTCTACTAGTAAAAATAATGAAAAAAGTACATATAAACATAGGCCCGAAAACGCTTCGTTTTCCAGATATCCGCCATTTTGTTTTTGTACAAAATAATTCATATCTAGAGAACGGTTTGACTGATTGAGTTCAAACTTGGCATGAAGTTTAACCTGACAATGATATAACTCAAGAAAAATAAATGATTAAATCCAATCATGCGTTTCAAAATGGCGGCTGTTTGAATATTTCAAAAATAAATTACTCCAAAACCGTACATTTTAACGAAAAATGTCAGGATACCTTTTTTGTAACCCTTTTGATTCCCTATCGGATGGTTAACTGTCAAAACAATCGGATGAAGGATAATAGCTAAGTTAAACGGTAATGATAACAAATG
Source organism: Philaenus spumarius (assembly GCA_018207615.1). NCBI lineage: Eukaryota > Metazoa > Arthropoda > Insecta > Hemiptera > Aphrophoridae > Philaenus > Philaenus spumarius. The sequence continues at coordinate 34,123 of JAGFPH010000391.1, read as the reverse complement.
GCCATACAATTGTAGTATTTACTGTGTTGGTATAGGATGCCGGGTTGAACAAACCAATTAGTACACATAACTTAAGCGTTTTTGAGGCTTTGTCAATGTTGCGTCCTTCACTTCCAAAATGGAAACCATTCAGTCATTCTGCCTAGGTGTTTACAAATAATAGAAACATATGAGGAATTGTGTATCAGGAGGACTAGACGGTGGAGTACACACCCAGTGCTTTCAAATCGTGTATCAAGCTTCAGCTATACTTACACGAGCTGAGCTTAGTCGAGCCAACCCGGTCCGTCGCGGTAATCCATAATAGTGGATAAATCTAACAGACCCGCACCGTTCCGACATGTGTCGGAAGGATGGGCGCGCATTCCACCTCACCACAACTACCATGGAAGAGATCGAACGTTCTTTCTGGTTTTGTCCTGTGGCTCTATCTATACCCAACCCGCGTGGAGCGTAGCTGAATCGACCCGATCCGGTATGCGTCAGAGCGTGGAAAAAATCGACTCCGTCAGTGTCGACTCGGCTCGCTCGTGTACATTTTGAAGTGCACAATAATCACTTTGAAATAAAAAATAACTACTTTCTACTTTTTTTTGCTACGCTCCATATAATTTTGTTCGGCGTTGATAGCGCCCGCGTCAATCCGTGTTGGCAACGCTCAAAGCCAGGTTAACTTAAAATTTGCCAGCGTTGATAGCGTTCGTATAACATGGCCCACAGTAGTTCCATTTACCAAATTAACTGACCTTAACGCGACGTTGAAAACGCGGCGCTATCAGCGCTCGTATAACGTGGCCCTAAAAGGCAGCGCGCTGGCTAGACCGTCACTCAAGGTCAGTGCGGGGTGATCTTGCGGAAAGAATGTTTATACTGCACTATTGTCTGACTCAAGCCCATCACCATTCACTTTAAAGAAATATATAATGTTTCAGGCTTTGTGATAGGTTAAAGAACTTTCATCCGTTTAGGATTTGTTGAATATATATATATAAATATATATATATTCTGACCTAAGTTTAGTCCCCCCCCAAAAGCCAAATCCTCAGTGCGCCACTGCATCTAACGCTCCTAAACAGTGCGGAAAGTTCCATTTTTTCTCTCTCGGCGATGTGTAACCATTCCTCTTCATTTTCCGGTATCTGAAAAACAACATGTGCCATATTATATACATTTTTTATTGTTGTTAAATGTACAACTATAAAAATCACAATGAAATTTTTTCAGGAATCAAATGAACCATATACTGTCCAAATTACATTATGTCAAGAGGATGATCCAGACCAAGATTTTGGAAATGGAATACTATCAATGCAAGTACTTCATTTAACCTGCAACCATTTCAAACTGCAAGAAAAAACAAAAATTACATAACACTGACATGCAAGCTAAGGTTAAGCAGATGACGGCGGTTGGCGAGAAGTTAGCTAACAAGCAAACTCTAAGAGATAAATTTCATATTTTTGGTGAGTACGTCGCTAGTGAACTACGAAAATGTGGCAGCAAGAAGTATGCCATGATTTTAGCAGAAGCAAAACAAAAAATCACCTCAACATTACACTATGCTGAAATGGAACGGATTCACATGGATAATCCTTCAACTTCTTCAGGCTCCGAAATAAGCTCAAACCCAGCAGCAACCTCATGTGATGATTCACAACACACACAAATTTACTTCAATCTGGATACCTCCAACACATCTGACCATAGTGCAGCGGATTATTTTTCAACATTCATCCACATGTAAAATAAATACTAATCTTTCTTGAAATAAACTGAAATTTTATTTTTTATAATTTAATAGTTTGTTATTTTACTTAACTTCACTTCTTCTAACAGAACTTTCACTAACACTGCAGTCACTGTATTGATAACATTACATACTGTACTTTTTGACATTCTGTGCAAATACATCAAAGTACTAAAGGAATTTCCAGAAGCCAAAAACCGTAATGTAAAGGCAAGTTTATAAGCTGTTGGTATAGCTTCTCTGAACCGAGTGTCTTTTGTAGTAATTAATGGCACAACTTTCTGTAAAATATCCTCAAATTCTGTGGTAGATGCTCGACAGTAGTTCTTGAATCCAGAACCATCTTCCAACGTTAATTCATTTATTAACATGTTGTAAGCACCATGTGTTTTTCTTTTCATTAAAAACTCACGCTGCCACCACCGCAGTTTTCTTTTTTTAGATTCTATCAAAAGCAGTGTGAAAGTGGATAAGTATAAAAACTCCTCTTCATCACTACAATAATCAACTTGTGTACAAGTGTAAATGCTCTGATGTGATTCAACAAGTATAATTATTTGTGTACGGTACTCAAACTTCGCACATATTTCTCAAACAAGTATCTCTCACAAGTTCTCATACATGTGTACAAGTGTAAACGTACCTTAAGAAATAAATTGCAATGAAAAACAGCTGATGAGTATGATTTAGTAAACAAACAAATATTTTAAGGTTATGTGTGTAGTTTTTTGCTAACAGCCTTTATAGTTTTTGTGTTTTCATTATTTATTTTATTGTTAAAGTTTGTTTCAATATAAATTGGGGCATTTTCCCCTACGAGCCACTAGTTTTAGAATAATTTAGAATAGCAACTATGAATCACTCTTCGCCAAATCTCTTCGACACACACAGCATTCTTTTGTCGGCTGTGGATTAGTTACCATCGCCACTCATAAAATTTTAAGTGTGCACACAGGGCGGTGAAAATACCGATGCCGTCTAAAAGCCTCACTCATTGGGATTCATTAAACTGAAGTGTCTAGTTCTTCAATTACGAAGTGTGTTATGTAATATATTATTTCTTTTAATGTTTTATTGATATGAACAGAGAGCAACTCTCGCTTTATTGTTATTCCGTCACTAATTGAAAAGGAAGCTAAAAATATACTTATTTGGGTTTATCCAATCAATTAATAAAAGAAGAGAAGATTTTGGAGCATTCTACACTGTGTTACCTGATTTGAGGAACTAGAAGAACCATTTTCAATTATTTATTTTAAGAATATCGGTTTCGTCTTTTGACGAACTACACACGCGAATAAAATTTAGTATTCTACGAAAAAAATTCTAAAATAAGGAAAGTTGACGTGCATTTGATCACGTTACTGTTTCGGCGGAGACGGTGTAGTGAAAATGTCGATTGTAGTGGCAGCGGTCGGCTGCACAGCTACCGTCAGTGGTAAATAAACCGATCTTTTATTTTTCCGACCAATGTGTATGCTCTAATACACTCCTTGGCGCAACTGTTGATATGATGGCAACGGCAAATAATCCGTGGCGGACAAACACTCTGTGTATTCCAGGCCATACACTATACTTCATCGTATATCAAATAATAAAGTGCCAGTGCTCAATGCTACAATTCGACCAAAGATAATGTCAGCAATATATTAATAATTTATTGTAGCTTGACATTTGCATAGGCGATGAAAGCAAGTTACTCTTTAAGAGGGTATTTTAATGTAACCAAAGTGGGAAATATTTTTTTCAATGGGGGGGGGTTATAACCCCTAGTTACACCTTTGTTCCTGTCAAACAGTTATTTTATGAAAAAACTATGCAACTAATGTCACTGATACTTTTTATAATGTTTCTTATTATGAATGAGTAATATAATATAATTGCTCATATAATTTATTTTATTAGCCCTACTTTGTTTCTTGGCCCCTGTCATCATTCATCTTATATGGTAGTGTATTGCGGTGTCATATTATTTGTTGGATATTTTCTGGTAAATTATATTGGCTTCATTGTGCATTTACATAAAATACATTTTATCATCTGATTTTGTTTGTTGATCACATCAACCTTATCCTATTAAAATCCTCTTTACAGAGCCGGTGATTACATCTTTCTTTACAAAAACAAACATTGGCAGTAAAGTAGTACTACAATACTACAATAGTTTTATTTTACAGTAGTCTCACTTATCCATATAAATAGGTCAGCAGAACGTAAGATTTTCAGAAATAGCTTACTAAACACAGACTATGGTGGGGTGAATGACAGTCGCACGAGTCATGTAAATAAGGTGGTATAACTGATAGGCTGCAGGAGGAACTAAAAATAGGCTATGCTCACACTTGTAATACATTAAACTGTTGCAAAGAAGTATGAAAAAACTTCAAAAAGGTACAATATGACTTAGTTTTACTTTATTACAGAGTAAAAACGCAAAATATTAACTAGAATATCAACACTTTAACAATTAATTATGCTTAAAAATTAAGACTTTCTTAGTATGGTAAGTCTTGAAACATGGATAATTACAAAGACCTACTTTATTCCACACACTCAAACGTTGTATGAGTCTTTTCTCTTCTTGGGCTTTCCACACAACACACTTCCACGTCTTTCCTTGCTGTGACTACGTTGGGCAGGGCAGCCAAAGAGCCTTTAGATGCAGAGGTTGCTCTTCACTCCACCTACAGCCAGTAAATAAATACAATACGTTTTGGTGTGGCTTCACCATACGACAATGACCTTTATGCGATGTTTGTTCTTTGTGTCTTCAATATAACAAGGTACTACCTCAAAAATAGAATAAAAACTGAAAATATTATCTGTACTAAACATTTCCTGAAAACGTTCCTGAACGGCCTCCACCTTTTCCAAAATTTAAGCTACTCATGAAAGGGTTGAGTTATTTGTGCAGTAAGTAGACAATCAGAATGTTTGGATAAATGTACTGTATTTTATTTGTGAATATTTATAACAGATAATAATGTCTTGAAAATTATTATGAATAAACTGTTATATATCCTGAATATGTTACAGCTGATATAATTAATTATTAATGTTAAACTATTTTTCTTCTAAAACTTTGTTTTTGGACAAAGACTTTTTGTACATTTCCCCTCATCCATAGAGTACATAGAGTAGAAACATCTATTATTCTGATAGCACCATGCAATATTAATGGTTAATAAGCATTTAATTTTTTCCAGATAATTATTCATAAATTAAATTCAGTTTAATTCGTAGTATTATAAGTAGAAGTCATAAATGAATCATTTCACTTTGCAAATAAAATATGTGTGCTCAAGTTGATCAAGAAAATTTCAAGTACAGTATATTATTTTAGGAAGTGTGCAATAAAAGGAATATGTTGGTGTATATTCCTTTACACTCATTAATTTCTTACAACCTTTATATTTTTTCTTGGAAAGGAATTTTTTGTAATTATTTAATTACGCAACAAACTTTGAGACTTAAATTAAGATTCTTTGCACTTGGCCAAATTGTGAAATACTGGAATAGTTGAGGTACCGTAATATAAG
>JAGFPH010000391.1:5567-28737 GCA_018207615.1 Philaenus spumarius | reverse complement strand
TTATGCTCCGGCTAATACTGCAAAAACGTTGGGATTACTTTTGGGATGTAGTTATCCAAAACTAAGAAATCATTAGTAACTTTTTATTACAATTACAAAACTGGTTCACGGGGACGGGCATACACAGAAAATAACTCATTGAACTTCAAAACTTATTAAAAATCTATTTAAGTGTTAATGTTTTACTTTTACAGTAGTCTAAACATAAAAAGAAACAAGATTTGCTATATTTCTAATCAGTGGATATCACATACATTCATGACTCACCCTAATACAAAAAACAAGAACAGTTAAGATAGATACTTAAGGAAAAATTTGAAAGCATATTTTGCTATATCAAAATTTCCACATTAATTAAAAAGAAGAAAACATCACTTTAAAATTACAGCTTTACAGCTCACGATTCACAACTGAACAGAACGCAATGTAACGTATTTTGACATTAGTAAACCCCGACATAAGGTCGAGAATCGCCTGCGCCGCAGTGTTTCCACTTGACGAGAGAATTACCCCACGCAAAGAAACGAAAATAACCATTTTATCTCACAAATTAACCCTTACTTTCCTGGAATCGTTTATTAAATAATATAACTGGGTTAGGGTTATATTTATTTATTTATCCAAAGCAACACTTAGTGTGTTACATGACAGACTTATAGCATTGAAGAAACAATAGTGTTGTTTCTTCAATGCTTATAGACTGTATAAGTAATGAGTTAAGATATCTCGTATTTGGGATAAAAATCCCTAAAGTGTAAACACTGAGAAGCCTTTCCGGGTCCCGAGCCGAAGCTCCACGAAGGCTATCGACAAGTTACGAGAGACGAAAGTTTTGGGGGGAGTTACGGGAGCAGACCTACCTCAATTGGTGCGGGGAGGGGGGGGGGGGGGTATTGCCAACTAGTTACCTGTGTCGCAAGCGCTTGCTTGTAACTGAGATTGAAGCTTTTAGATTTTGATCGTATGAATATTGATTTTGCTTTTTTACATTTTGTTGAACCGATTACTAAATCTTTCACCTGAACTTAAAAAATATATATTTAAGTCTTTAGGGGGGGGCGACCGCCCTTACCGCCCCCCCTGGATCCTCCTCTGGTACCAGAATCCACTTTAACACATCCTAAAGGCGGAAGAAGTATTCATTTATATTTGTGTGGGTGTGATAATAGTAAACTGTGTTTTTTAATTAATAACCTCAAGAAATTTTGCAAAAATAAGCCTTGCACAAATGGGTGAGATCTAGACAATTATTTTAGACTTACAGCTATTGATAAAAAAAAATTATAAATATTTCATTCATTTTGTCCCTAGAACTTTTAGATTTGGTTTCAAAGACAGAATTAAGCCTAAAACCCAAAACTTTTATTTCAGAAATATTATGGCCTAACGTACCATCCGTCACGATTTATACTCATTGTCCATTTATAAATGTGTTAACCTTCTTTAAGCATGATTATTATTTAGAAAATTTAATAACTTTTATAATTATTATGTTTGTGTACCGTACTTAATAACTTGGAGAAAGCCAGCACCAATCTGTTTCACCGAGATTAACTCTTTGAAGCATGGTGGTTAGCTGTGCTCACCACTTTTCTCTCGACCTTTCAAGCACGGTGGTTAGTAGCACTAACCACCTCTTTAAACAATGACTGTATGCATTCTAGCTGCAATAAAAGCAACTAACACTAGTAAGTAGTTGCTTCAACATTTGATAGATGGCATAGCATTGCCAGTGTGGCTTGAGCTGTTGTTTTTAATTTTGTATCACTCTAACCAGTCTATACACCACGTGTTGCTCTTTGTGTTATGGTTCTCTCTTATGCATTTTACATGTAATGTTTGTGATAATTGTCAGTAGTGAAAGTTGAATATATTGTGCTATTGTGAATCAAATTAAGTATAAACATTGACTATTTAAATATAATCATTAGTGTATATCATTAGTCAATCAAGTGGTTAGTGCTGCTGACCACCGTGCAATTAAGGTAACAATCATTACTATTACCTAGTGTATTCTATATTTCTGTATCATGTCAGGAAAAGATATAACAGAGCTAATTGATCAATATTTGGAAGAAATTCCTAGTGGCAGTGATTTTGAGGACACGGATGATTCGGATGCTGATCCGACATTCAATCCTAACACTTTGAAACGTAATATATTTTTACCATTTTGTTCGGATTCAGATTCAGATGACGTCGACGAGCCTGATATTGCATCAAAGAACAGAGATCTAACTACAAATAGCAGCCCTAATTTTAGTTTCACACTTCCAGTAAAGAAAACATATTCACGTAGATCACGATGCCCAATAAACTTTACATCCCTGTCGCCTGAAAACAGTCTCACTACATCTCCCTCATCCGATCTTTTGCCAGACCATAGTCCAGAGCCAGTGGCTAGTCAAACCGAACCAATAAAAAAAAAGAGAAAACTCCATGACAATCCAAAAACTACTTCAGTTCCACAAAAAAAAGTTAAAATACTTCCTATAAAATGGGATAAGAAGACAAAGGAGTACACTAATATTTCTGATTTCACTTCTGACTCAGGTGTTTCCGATCTTGTCATGAATTTACCAGAGAAATGCCCTGCTTCAATATTTTCCTTGTTTTTTCATGATGACCTGATTGAACACATTGTTTTTCAAACGAATCTGTATGCTATGCAACAACAGTATACAACTTGGACTCCAATAACTGCTGATGAGCTACGACTATTCATTGGAATTAACATATACATGGGAATGAAGAATCTTCGAAGCTATCGTGATTATTGGTCTAGTGCTCCGGATTTCCACGACTTCTATATTTCAGATCTCATGACCGTAAACAGATTTGGATGGATTCTAAGCAATATACATTTCAATGACAATGTGTTACAACCTAAACGTGGAGATGTAGATTACGACAAGTTATATAAGCTAAGACCATTGTTAAATTCTCTTTCGGAGTCATACACGAAGTACTACAAACCTCAGCAAAAATTAGTTGTCGATGAATCCATGGTAAAATTTAAGGGGCGAAGTTCCATGAAACAATATATAAGGAACAAGCCCATAAAAAGAGGGTTCAAAATTTGGATGTTATGTGACCAGTCTGGATATAACCTAAGCTTTCAGATATATACAGGAAAGCAAGGCGATAATGTTGAAGCTGGGCTTGGAGCTCGAGTAGTGATTGACCTTTGTAAAGACTTTTTTGGAAAAAATCACTTGTTATTCGTTGACAACTTTTTCTCTAGCCCTAATTTGTTTTTGAAGCTAAAAGAAAACAAGATGTATGCATGTGGAACAGTCAACATAAATCGGAAAAATTTGCCGGTCTTAGCTCAAGATAACAAATTGAAACGGGGTGACTTCGACTGGATGCAGTGTGATGAAGGACTGACTGTTTATAAATGGAAGGACAGAAAGTCAGTACATTTACTCTCCAGTTATCATGATCCTTCTGATACTCTGACCGTCAAAAGAAAAGAAAAGGATGGTACTGTTACAGATGTGCTCTGCCCCAAGATTCTAAAAGATTACAACCACAATATGAACTACGTTGATAACTTCGATCGGCTAAAGGGTGATTATTCTTTGGATCGAAAAAGCAGAAAGTGGTATTTCAGGATTTTTTTTCATCTTGTTGATGCCTCTGTCACCAATGCTTTTATAATTTACAAATTACTACAGCTAAATCCCTTGAAAAACAAAGATTTTCGAAGAAACGTGTATAGAGGGTTGCTAGCGAAGAGGATTGTTGAAGTGGGCAGACCAGCAGAGATCCAAAAAAAGAAAAAAAGTGTTGAAGTCAGAGCTCACAAGCCTTATGTTGAGGAAAATATCCGCTTTCAATCATCAAAACACATGCCAGAACATTCAAGTATGAAGAGGTGTGCAAGATGCAGCACAAAGGAGAAGCCTGTGCGATCTACTTGGACTTGCTCAACCTGTAGTGTAGCATTGTGCTTGGGGAAAGATAAGAACTGTTTCCAGATTTACCATCAAGCATGAGATGTCTAACTAACATATGTGTACAGTTTTTCTTGTAACAATTTCAATAAATATAAATTATATTTACTGTAAACGATCATTAGATTTTCAGAAGGTGGTTAGCTCTACTAACCACCAGACAAGTGTCACTCAATGGGTGGTGGTCAGTACTGCTAACCACCTTTTATACCTCTATAAAATTTGTGTATATAAGTTCAAACATCCAAAAATACTTTAAATCTTATTTTTTACATATATTGTATCTAAAAAAACTACATTAAGTAAAAAAATTTAAAAAAATTTAGTCTGTGCTTCAAGGGGACTAAAAATCACAAAATACCTGTGCTTCAAAGAGTTAAGAGACTAGTGCCAACATATATAATACCATTGTATTTGGATAACCTAATAGAACTCCGATCCAATGCAATATTTTGTTCCACTGGAAATTCGACTTTTTTGGCGCTATATATTTTGGAAACGAAGGAAGCTGTTTGAAAAACCAATGCTATCAATGCTTTCTCCCTAGCGCTACCTCGTGGCGCGATCATGTACTATTTTCACGACAAGCTTTTTTCCGGCACACAGCCCCCGTATGGATGCAAGATCTATTTATAATTCATGATCTATGATAATACTTACCTACAAATCAAACTACTTAAACCTGAGTACAAATATTTCATATCCCTGTTATATCAAATTATAGATAAGTGAAGAACTTTAGAATTGAAGAACTTAAATTGATATCTATGATGACAACCCTTTAGGCCTAAATAGTAGCTAAGGATTATTTAATTAATAGAACTTATCTATATCTATACCTTGGTATCATTATCTCTGATCTATACTAATATTATAAAGAGGTAAAGTTTGTTTGTTTGTTTGTTTGTATGTAGGGGGTAACCTCTGGCTCTACTGAACCGATTGAAAAAATAGTTTTACTAATAAAAAGCTACACTATCCCTGAGTAACATAGGCTATAATTAATTTCGGTAAACACCTTTTTTTTATTTAAATATATTTGTAAATTTAGTCGGAAAAAATCTTAGGTTAGGTTTAGAATGATAAATCAACACATGTATTTACATTTAATACCATAGCAACCAATTGAATAAAATAACAGATAACATAGCTGCTTTAATATTTCCATTAACAGCTGATTTCTAAATTTGAAGCAATTATTTTTGTATTTCCACCTTTTAGGTTAGGGTTTTCAAGTGTAAACCTGAGCCTTGCTGGTTCTTTTAACCATTATTAACTGCTGTTATAAAATATAAGAAATAATTTGGTTTGAACATTTAACAATATTTACCATCTTAGTTTTGAGGTTATTATTAATACTACACCTTTATTAAAAATAAAACATAACATGTTTTTAGAAGGTACCATTGGGGGTTGGCATGCGGAGCACGCAGGGGTCTCCCCTAGTAATATTATAAAGAGGTAAAGTTGTTTTTTTTTTGTTTTTTTTGTTTGTAGGCCTATGTAGGGGGTAATCTCTGGAACTACTGAACCGATTGAAAAAATAGTTTTACTAATAAAATGCTACACTATCCCTGAGTAACATAGGCTATAATTCATTTCGGTAAAAACCTTTTTTTATTTCAATATTTGTAATTTTAGTCGGATAAAAATCTTAGGTTAGGCCTAGAATGATAAACCAACACATGTATTTACATTTATTACTACAGTATTTCCATTAACACCTGATTTCAAAATTTGAAGCAATTATTTGTATATTTCTAGCTTTTAGGTTAGGGTTTTAAAGTGTAGACCTGAGCCTTGCTGGTTCTTTTAACCACTATTAACTGCTGTTATAAAATATAAGAAATAATTTGGTTTGAACATTTAACATTATTTACCATCTTAGTTTTGAGGTTATTATTAATACTACACCTTTATTATAAATAAAACATAACATATGTTTTTAGAAGGTTCCATTGGGCGGTTGGCATGCGGAGCACGCAGGGGTCTCCCATAGTAGTATATAATTAACTCTTAACATCAGTGTTCAGCAATTAATATATCATATACCAATGAATACAGAATACAATAAGAAGCACAGGGGTATAGGGAAAAAGTATACGCTTTTCAGCGACTGGAAGACAATAGTTGGGCGACTCACCAACAGGAGCGCTAGCAGCAAAGATTGACTGTACCAGACCCTTTTGATCCGGACTGTACAAAAAATATTTCTCTCTCACTTCCTCCACGCAAAACAAACATTTGCAACTTTCACTCACTACCCCTGTCAACAACGGACCCATTCTTAAACTGTTTCCAAGTTACTCGTCGTTTGACACCAGCTATGTGTTTCCCTGTTAATATAGTTTAAAATAAGTAATTCAATTAAATTAAGTTATTATTAGTATTTTGTTTTTAAAGTGATTATGTCCAGCGGAATTAAGTGTCATTATTTGCAGTGTCCTAATAGTAGTGTAAGAAATCCGGATTTACATTTCTTTCGATTTCCTGTGAAAGATAAGGAGATGTAAGATCACCGAGACTAATCTTTTTAGAGGTTAAGATCAGTTTAAAAAAAGACAATTACATCGTTTGATAATTTTCCCTTTAAATCATAAGAAGCGTATGTTTTAATTGAAGATTTTGGCGTCTTTTTTATCTCTGACCAAATATCAATAAGTATTTTTCTCCGTCGCAACAGACCTGTAAACTCAGCGAATTTTCAATGACAATTTAATAGACTAATTCATGAAAAAAGTACATAATCCTGAATTTACTCAGTCGTAAGTTATACCTAAGTTTACAATTGGCAAAAAAACTACTTTTTGCCCATTTTTAATCTTGTTTGACTATTTAATTTATAATGCCATGTGTTCCCACTTTGCAACCGAATTCAATACAACAGCTGAGTAAAAAAGTAAATTATTGAAAACAAAGCAGACAACTATTCTTATTTAAAATTATTTATTAATTTATTACTTAATTATTATATACTTATTCTTATTGTGTTTTCTTGTAGCACCAAACTTGCAAACTCAGCTCTGATGTTATTCTTATGGCGAAAAAGTAAAATGTTACGTCTCCCTTAATTATGAACATAAATTAATAAAACTTGGTATGTGGAGTCACCTAGTTGAGTTATATAGATATTTGCATAAAATCCATTTTTTTTTGTTCCTTGTTGCAGCAAACCTGCATACTCAGCCCCAATGTTATTCTTATGGAGAATTGGTAAAATTTTATATCTTGCTTATTTGTGAACATATATACTGTATTGATAAATCTTAGTAAATATTTTCATTTAGAAATGGTCTATTAATTCACATAAAATACCCCGAAGCAACAAACCTGCATACACAGTCTTATGTAACCCTATGGACATTGTGTTATCCCATGTTACTCATGGGAAATAAATAAATGTTACCCTTTTTGGTAATTATATACTATCCCCCCCTTTTTCTAACTGATGCCATACTAAGAAAAATGAACTATTTTCGTTTGATTGTTGTTCAGAAAGGTTATTGTAGGGCCGCTGAAGCGATTAAAGTAAAATAGCCACGTTATTTTATCGTTGAGTGTGTGTTTAGTATTTGGCCCGGCGGTGTTTGGCATTTTGTTAGTGAGTTGTCAACGGTTTGCCAATAGAAAAATAGTCAAATGAAAGTAATAATGCAACTGCAAATAAAATAAAGTAATCTAATAATTAAAGAAACAAATCTACCAGGAGTTTACCTTTACAGTATGTAGGAACACACAACTAACAACTGATCGCCCAGTTTAAGTAAATTCCGTGTAGGGGTTTTTTTTTATACTGTGATCAAAATAAAATATGATATCTACTATTGTTTAATAAATTTCAGATATAATATAAATATCATATTTATTTTGATCATAGTATCAAAAGAAAAACATTTTTTTTTAAAAGCCATTATTATATTATATACAATTGTCTTAAAATGTACAACACTACTTATAATACTTTTGTCATGAATTTAATGTTTGTAGTATAGGATTTATTATGTAATTTAAAACAATTTTTAAAAGACAACGCGTTATTGGTCGTTTTACCACTAGTTAAAATTTCATGTGCAATGTTCAGGTGTCTTGTAGGCCTACGTGTAAATAAATTAAAAATTAAGTGTCATAAATAGTGATTTATTTGAACATCTAGAGGCTAAGTTATTGTAACAAGAACTAAAATAATATTTTGTTGTCAATAAATTTGGTATAGTGTGTGTTAGGTTATAACGTTTGTATCTGGGACACGCACAGTTTTAAGAAGCGCCTCAGTAGCGTTGTTGGTTATGCTATTGCACAATAATTAATTGTCAAGACAGTTTTATAAAGGATGTAAAAAGTTAAAGTTACAAGACGGACGAAGTCAAATTGTAGGGTTGACGCAAACGGGGAGGGGGAGGCTGTGTCATACGACTGCGCTACTCTCTAGTGGATGTTTCTTGAAGTAATAGTTGCAGGTTTCAATAGATTTGGCGACTTCAGCGCTGCCCGGTGCTGGGTCGCTTAACTATTTTTTTGCGTAGAATTTTTAACATGGAGCCTGTGCTTCTTATTGTATTCTGTATTCATTGCATATACTGACAATATATAATTAAGAACATTATTTTTTGTTACCTTTATTGTTAATTCATCTCAATACCTGTTGTTGAAAATCAATTTCAAAAATGTTTTTTTGTTGCTAATTTTGAATAAATTTATATTAGTAACCTGTTTCCTGTATATCATTTCATAATTAAGAAGTAACTGTAATAAATCTATAAATGTACATTAAAGGTGTATTACAAAATTCTTTCGATCATAAACATTATAGGGAACAGTCTATAAAATTCCACCTTCCCAGAAGGGGTTTATGGGGGATGGATGGTAAACAAATGTTAGTGTATGTAGAAGTGAGCATTCACATACAAATCCAAGCACAAAATTTATAATTTAAATAAAAACAGCAACTTTTATTAGGTTTGTAGCTATATAATAGCATGGTGCATATATATGAGGTAAATAGCGATATTTTTTAAATTAACCAAGTTCTATAACACTCAGAAGGAAGTTCAAGGACTTAAATTAAAGGTACTGATGTAAGCAACAACTTTTACATTTAATGTCTATTAAAAATGTAATCAGTTTCCTATACTATTCACATTTTTCCTTTAAAAATGTGTTTATTGGCCTTTTAACTCCTAAACTACCCTTCAAGGTCACAAAAGAGGTGCTGAAGGCATCAAAATAACTAAAATTTCCAAAAATTTTATAAAAATTTCTTTTGTTTTGTAATCCAATTAATTGTTTTGTTTAAAAATCACTATTTTCCCTTTAAACACCCATAACTCTCATAAGTGAAATTTGTTTACGTCATTCTTATCGTAAAAAGAGCCTTGTGCCAAATTTTAAGTTTCTAGCATGACTTTTGAATTTTTGGCATGTTTTTTCTTATCTATAACACAGATTCCAAAGCAATTAAAAGGTCTTTTGGGGTCTAAAAAAATATATTTTCGTAACCTACAACTGTCCCATTTAAGTATGCTAAAACTCCACCGTTTACCCACTATCGCAAGAAAAAAATTAATCAGTTTATGCACCCTTCAACTCCCCCCCAAACCCTCTCCCGGAGGGTGGAAATTGGAAGACTTTTTTGTATAAAGTTTATAGTCAAAATAACCTTTAGGCAAATGATCTCATTTATGTATTAATTCTAACAAACGTCTTATTTTTTATGATATTACCCTTACTAGAGAGGATTAGGGCTTTTGAAGAAAATAAATTGTGAACATGTAAAGCAAATTTAAAAGTAAAATTAATCTACGATTTATGTTTAATTAGCAAACTGTTTTCATTATACATATTATATGAAAGGCACTACATGAATTCTATCACAACCATTATATTCACAAGTTTTATAAATAACATTATTTTAAAGTATAACTAGTATACAACTGGTGTACTGCTTTGCTGATAGCTATACCAAGTGGTCTACGTAGAGCTCCACTCGTAATTCCTGCCAGCATTTTCTCATCACCTCCTTCACGATATGCTTGTATAAGATGTCTTGGAGTAGGGTAAGCCTCTACTATCGACAGTGCCTTTTCAACCGAAAGTCCTCTCAGTTGTAGCAAATGGCGTACAAACATTTCCTTTACTCGAAAAATCTTTAACAAAATAAAATTACTCTAGTTAGTTTATACAGGATTCCTATGGAATTTTGGTAATTCATTTCCCTGACTTTTAAAATTTTTTTGACCTTCTCGCGCCATATTTTAGCATTATTTTACTGAAACATTTGCATTACATTTTAATCCAACATTAAAACATTTCTGCCTCCTACTCTATATAGCCGTACTCCTTACACCGCCATCCACGGAAGATATAAATAGCAGAAAGCAGGATGCATTTTAGTATATCAACTCAGTAGAAAAAAATTTAATTTAAAATAAGTGTTAAACGCTAAGTGTAGGTTAATTTTTTAACTTCAGTTTTTAGTGTTAATAGTTTGAAAATTAATATGAAGTACTATGAATTCCTCAGAATATAGTGCTAAATATTGAGAGGAAACAGTATTGTAGGACCTAACGTTCATTGCCAGTGACTCTGGTTCGAGTCCTTATGGCGAAGGATGGGTGGGTCGACAATGTACACTGCCCCTACAAGTACCGTTGACATTCGTTTTCCTTACTTTGTCTTAAACTGGCCGATGTTTTAAAATATTTTTACAAACTTTTATTTTTATTGTGTTTTGTTGTAGATATACTTGCTTTTATAATGTTTATATTCATATCCAATGATGATGAGAAGATCATGGCTTTTATGTGGTATCACTGTCTTCACGGCAGGCCTACAAGAATGATCAGATGTAGTTTACTTTTTGGGATTTTGGTTGGCCTCGGACTGACGACCAGGCAAGGAGGGTTAAGACGTCTCTTTATGTGGCCACAACGTTTCCCTCACCAATTGTCCATTCTTCATTCCTTCTGATCCAAAGAAGATATGATGTGCTTAAAGCTCTATGTTAAATTCGATTCAAAAACTCCTTAATTTTCTTCCTCCCAAGTCCTATTGCCTTCAGAAAGTTGTACATACTTGTAGATGGTAATCCATGGGCACCAACTTCCCCTACAACAACTGAGGGCAAAAACCTTTCATTCTTGCAGCTGCTTCTAACTCATAGTATTTATTCTTCTTCTTTAAATGCTGCTGAGGTATATTAGTTTCCCAGGGTACAGTGAGTTCAACCATGATGAGTTGTTTTGCGCTGATAGAGTAGGCAGTGATGTCTGGACATTTTTCAGATACAGCTATCATCTTCAGGGAATTTATAATGCCGATTGCCATAGTCTGTCAAAATCTTCCAGTCAGCCGTTTTTTTGATAGAAGAGGGAGTTGTCAGTTTCGCAATCGCGGTCTTTGAACGATATCCTTCCTTCACAAACTTAATATGGGATTGGTTGATATCTTTTTTGCTATGGCTATACCCAGGCTTAGGGCTTCTCTTACTACACCAAGTACTTTATCATGTCTATAGGTGAATCTTCTCTCATCCAGGGCTTTTTACAACTAACCAAAATGTGTTTGGCACTGCAAGGGTCGAAACTGTATTGAGAACATTTTGATTGTGTTGTCTTACCCCATCGCTCCAAATTCTTGGGATCTGGTAAAGTATTTTGAAGAGAGTTTGCATAAAAAATTTTCATCTGGGGTGTCCATTCATACAAAAATATCCTCCACATCAAGTCTGGCGGCATACAGAATTCACCAATGATTGTCCAGTCTTGCTGCGTAACTAGATTCTGAGCATGTATTCTTGTTCTCTGTCCTCTTGTATAAAACCTCTCATGATCTGGGAATCTGTCTTAGTTTTTTTAGAAACATGTAGGCCAGTCTTATCAGTTTGAGACTTTTCTAAAAATTTCCGACAGAAGTCCTTTCGATTTTCCATTGCACTGATCTGTTTCCATTCTTCTTCCGTTGAAAATTTTATGACTTGATCATTTGTTGATTTTAGGAGAAACTGTTTGGTGATTCTAAACTGACTAAAGTAGATTGTTATGGATGTTCCATTCCATTCCATTCATATGTGGGCGGTCCAAACACCTAATGCACTTCAGCCTCATGGGCTTTTTGCGCTCCCACCTTAAGGATGTGAAGACCCCTAGTTGTCCTTGTCAAGATCTATAAGCTCGATGAACCTAGAGATCTTTTTGACAATGTTCTCCTGGGGGATGGTTTGGCCTTTGGTCAGTTTCCCAAAGATTTCGTAGCTTACCTGTTCAAGTCTCTCACACTCAAAAATCAGGTGTTCAGCAGTTTCCTCCTGCAGACTACACTTTCTGCATTTAGGATCTCCTGTGAATATGCCCATCCTTAGCATATGTTTCCTAAGATGGCCGTGTCCTGTAATTAGGGCTACTACCTTCTTTATGGACGTTATGGATGTTAGTCCAAAGCCAAAGTTATTGGTTGAACGATATAACATGCTAGTATCCATGGGTTTGGCTAAGTTTAACAAAATTTTTAAGCATTTAGTGGCATGAGCTTCCATTTTCATCAGAGCTCCCTTGTTGAAGTCATAAATGAGGAACGGCCATGAAAGGTGAGGGATTATTAGATGTTGATAAATCCATGATTTCTTTGGTCCAGATAATGGCAAGCTGCAGATTAGCTGCATCTATTTTGTGAACTTGTCAATGACAACATTGTTGGGGATTTCTGCTCCAATATGAGTGAAATGCTTCCCAAGCCATTTCAAAGGAATTCCTTTATCAATTGGTTGAATCCTCTCACCAGATATCACAGCGCAAGTTTGTGATGAACCAAATGACGTACCTGATCGTTTCAGTGGCAAAGTACAACATTTCAGAGGATTCAGACGAAGGCATTTTGTCCACTGACAAAAACATTCAATGATCTCAATTACTTTATTTGTTGATTTTTCATTCTTTGTGACCGCTGTTAAATCATCTACAAATGCTATGCACAGGGGGATCTTAACATTGAAATTTTTCCAGAAAGAATATTTCATAGTTTCAGGCAAATCCAGCAGCTTGTCAAAGAGCAAATTTAAGGCCACGCTCCCCTTAACGGCAAGTTGGTAGGCGACGCCAGCGCGCTCCACAGCTACGATATCACTTTAAACTAGAATCCTCCACAAAGTTGAGTCACAACAAAAGTAGTTCTTTCCGCTTCAGGCGAGTGGGGGGAACCCCCATCCCTTAGCTAGACACGAAGGGAGGGGAGGAGAATGACCTTGTCGAGTGAGTTTTCGCCAGCCGTAGCCGAGCTGATGTCTACCCGAAATAAACTTTCATCTCCGTGTTGTGTGTGCCTTCCGACTGATTCTCCTATTAGCCCAGTCAATCTGTACATCCTCAGATGCAAAAGGTCGAGTAGTTCTGATTTTTTGGTATGTTGTATGTATAGGGGCACTATTTAAAATTCCAAGTTTTCGACCTCGGGCGTGCTCCGCGCGCGCCACCGGCGCCGAAAATCCCAGATTTTTTTGACCTTGTTCTAGTTTTTTCACATTTTGAGCATTAAGGACTGGTTTGACAAAATAAATTAACCAGTCCTTTTTTAAAGAACAGTCAATTTGCCACAACTTAAAACTAAAATCATCTTCCTGAGGATAATACTTTTTGAGTTACAGCCATTCAAAATTTGAGCAAATTTACAACATTTTCCAAAATCTTAGTTTTTACAAAGTATTTTTGTTTTTTCGCTGTGAAATAAGGGTTTCTCAGCAAAACTGATAAGGACTAACTTTAAAATAGAGAAAGGTATGTTTAATATGTGACCAAAATGGGATTTCTACCATGAATAGCTTCTGAGATACAGCTGTTTGAATTTTGAGTAAACTTCCAATAAATAAATAATATAAAATTAAAAAAAAAAATGTAATTGAAAAATTTAAATTGTTTGTACAAGGGTACAACCATATACAATCACATCATGTATAATGTATTTTAAATTAAAGAGTATATACAGTGAAACCCCGGTTAACCGAACTCGGGTCAACCGAAACCCGGGTTATCCGAAACGCCTCCAAAGATCGGAAATCCAAAAATAATAAGCCATATTATATTGTATGTACAATGTTATTATTTAAAAAAAAATCAAAATTAAAACCTTTTTCTACATCTTAAACATATATTACAAATTAAGTAGCGGCTTTAAAATAAATGTGCCAATGTCAAACGTTGATTTCAGTTTTCTCAGGACTCGTAAAAAGTTAGAAGTTCCAAACCGCGAAATAAACAAACCCCCATCCCTAATCTGTCGTAATTGTTTTTATTTCTTTTAACACAGTTAGTCAACGACGGCTGAGCTCCTTCTAATGAAAAGATGGCCAGACATCGCTGCTCTAAAACGTTTGGAGGCAAGAGATGTATCAAAGGTTTGAAGCTGTATAGGCGTAATATTCTCCACAATACCCGAAGCCGTGAACTTCTTAACTTTAGTAATAAATAGTATCTTCTGGTTGTATTGAACTGGAAGGGGTTATAGCCATGATACCTCCCATAGCATGAAAAATGCCTGAACCGTCCAATGTATGGACTTTAAAATCGGCATTATCAAATACGAACTGTACAAAAGCACTGTCATCTATCTCCAGTTTGTCAGGACGTAGGATTGCCGATGTTGTCAGAACCAAGGTGTCATTGTAATTGGATGAGAAACCTAGAATTGACAGTAGTTCAATGAGGTGCTTTGATCCAAATTTGTGGTACAAATACACACCAACTCCAAGTAAAAGTGAGGATAAAAACGAACGAGGTCGAACTGCAGCTATTAGGGCATGTGACATTGCGACACATTTCTTTTTCCACTTATCCAGACTGCTACGCTTACCTTTGATGATGAGAATTTCAAAAAATCTTAGTACTGATTTGGGTATTACAGAATCAATATTTTCAAAGAAATTAGAAATTATTCATTTTTTCATATGGTTTTGCTCGAATATCTCCTAACATTAGTTCAGCTGCAGCTTCTATAACTCGCATTTTTTCTTTTTCAAAACTACGCGTGATTTAAAGCACAAAGGACAGCACACAACTAACAGTTGATCAGAGATAATAATACCAAGAGATAAGAGATAATAATATCTGGAACTAACCCACCCCACAAATTGTTTCTGTGGAAGAGAGTTCAGAGCCTACATCCCCTTCTTCGCACTTCACAGCCGTCAACAAACCTTTTCATTTGAACACCTGTCACAATCCATGACCCAGGATGACTCATCTACCTATAGTATTTATATTCTGTCACCTTCTTAACACGATACTTCTGTTCCAGACGATCCACCAATCTTATAATGTAGAAAGATGCATTATATTATGTAAAACTAGCAGCATTTTAACAGCGTTGCCTTACAAGCAAGCCATTAAAGATAGAAACGCCACATTGTCGCATTTTAAAGTTACATTTCTCTAATTTATAGTTAGTCCTTATAAATGTTGCTGAAAAATTATAGTTTAACAGTAAAACAGCGCAAATACTCTCTGAAAACTAACAATTTAAAAAAACTTTCAATAATTTACTCAAAATTTGAATGGCTGTAACTCAAACAATATTTAATCTAACATTTTTTATTTTCATAAATATAAACTCTTTCATTTAAAATAAACATAATTTGATGTGATTAAATTTAATATTGTACACTTCTACCAACAACTTGAATTTTTCAATTACAATTGTTTTTTTTTTACATTTCATATTATTTATTTCTTGGAAGTGTACCCAAAATTCAAACAGCTGTATCTCAGAAGCTATATTCATGGTATAAACCCCATTTTAGTCACAAATTAAAGCTACTTTTCTCTACTTTAAAGTTAGTCCTCATCAGTTTTGCTAAAAACTCCTTATTTCACACAAAAAAAAAAAACGAAAATACTATGTAAAAACTAAGATTTTGAAATGTTTTGCAAATTTGCTCACGTTTTGAATGGCTGTAACTCAAACAGTATTATACTCAGGAAGATGATTTTAGTTTTAAATTGTGGCAAATTTACTGTTCTTTAAAAAAGGACTGATTGATTTTTTGTCAAACCAGTCCTTCATGCTAAAAATTTGAAAAAAACTAGAACAAGGTATAAAAAAATCGGGGTTTTTCAGCGCCGGTGGCGCGCGCGGAGCATGCCCGAGGTCGAAAACTTGGAATTTTAAATAGTGCCCCTATACATACAATATACCAAAAAATCAGAACTACCCGACCTTTTGCATCTGAGCCCCCCTTTTGGGATACGGATTTACTGGACTATATAGTTTTATTATGTTACCACATTTGACTCGTCAATTCCAATAGTAAAGGTATGACGCCAATTCAACTTGACTATAAACACTTCGAGTAGGCCTACATCCTAAAAATTCATTAAACCAAAATTTAAAACTCCATAATTTCACACCATTGCCCACGTCTGACATGGTTGTTTATTAACAGGCAGTCATTTATGGGATACCTGTACCTGTTATCTATATATATAAAATTCAATATATGTACGTTTGTATGTTTGTCCTTTATGCGTTACCAAACCGTCCATCCGATTGCTTTGAAATTTTGCATAGTAACACAGGTTAACCCTGGGAAGGTTTTAGGCCATTTACCGAAGTCCTAGGACATTAGGGCTACACCCCAGTGGCCCTCAAAGTTTCAATGTTAATCTTATGGAAGGTCAATCTTAAGGAAGAAGAAGAAAGGTTTCTTTTGATTTTATCAGGGGCACAAAAAACAGCTGTTCATATGAAAAGCTTAAAACAGCAGATTTTGATCAACAGCTGATTTTGATCAACAACTGATTTGGATCAAAAAATGAATATAATTTTAGGTTAGGTAAATCAAGCAATGAGCAGAATCCCATTATAATTTACATCGGCCCTCAGGGATACGAATTACAGGCTTTCAAAGTTTCAAATTAAGCAATAGCAAAGCATTGCCGGGTCAGCTAGTGATGTTATAAAACAGATATTTTGAGAAATATTTTAACCATATGACAAGTTTATTTATAGTGTTTTTGTTTTGTAAATAATCAGTTGTGTGTGCATTACTAGTACAATGGATACAAATTAGGTTCAGTTATAATAAAATTGTTTTTAGAATTAATTGTTTAAGTAGTTCTTTTTACATAACTAAGGAATGGGATTCGAACAGTACCGTCAAGTGTGTATGCTAATAATGTATTCATTTAACTTCTTTAATTGGTAAACGTTGCTATTAACATGCCAGAACTCAAAAGACGTACAGAATGTCCAAAGACCCATATACGAAAATATGTATTACTTTCTCAAAAATGTTATTATTTTTGTAGCACTGTTTTAGATAAACTGAAAATATACGATTAGTTTTGACAATTTCTGTAAGGCGCAAGTGTTATTCATTAATTTATTTATATAAAAACTCGATAATCAAACTACTCTGGAATTTCGCAACATGGGTACATTTTTTATTTATTTGTATGGGACAATTCATTTTGTAGACTCAATCTATAATTAAAATTTTAATATAACAAATTCAATATACATATAAAAACATGTACACATATTATGCAATGGGAACCTGATGGAAAAAGTTACATTACCAGTGGTATAAATTATTTTTCTTTTAGGTAAGGAATAAAGCTAAATATAATTACAACTTTAAAAACATTACTAATAATAAAAGACATAAATTTTAATTGCATAGTCTATATTATCTATGTGAAAGAGAAAAAAATGGGAATTTGCAATAATATGAAATAATACATCTAACTGATTGTAAAAACAACAAAAATTTCCCCGGGAAATAATATTTATAGGAATTATGAAAGAATTAAAGTCGAAATTTTATAGGTTAAGTTTCGACTTTTCCCAAATATTTCACGTAATTATAACAAAATATAGTCACTTCACATACACCAAACTCGTAAGAATTAAATAAACTAAACAATATTAATCCCAAAAGTACACACAAAGCAAGAAAATTAGAAAATGATGTAACAAAACGTTGTGACAGTTAACTAGTAAACGGGTGACCGCAGCATTTTATCTCTTTCTGTAATTCGTTATTATCACATTATATTATATTATAATTAAAATAAAATTTAAAAAACCTAAAAGGTTCTAACCTATTATAGTATTTAGTCACAGTATGTTTACTTTTTACTTACTCTGGCAGATAACAGTATAATTATATTTCGTTATTATCTATATATATAAAAGTGAAAACCCACTGACTCACTGATCACGATTTCTCAAAAACTACCGAACGGATTGGAATTAAATTTGGTATGTAGCTTCCTCTAGGGCCATAGGTGCTCACTAAGAAAGGGTTTGAAAAAATTCGAAATTTTAGGGGGGGTTTGGGGGGATCAAAGTTATTAAAAAACGACTTCTTCAAAACTACCGAATGGATTGGAATGAAATTTGGTATGTAGCTTCCTCTAGGGCCATAGGTGCTCACTAAGAAAGGGTTTGAAAAAATTTGAAATTTTAGGGGGGTTTGGGGGGATCAAAGTTGTTAAAAAACTATTTCTTCAAAACTACCGAATGGATTGGAATGAAATTTGGTATGTAGCTTCCTCTAGGGCCATAGGTGCTCACTAAGAAAGTGTATGAAAAATTCGAAATTTTAGGAGGGGTTTGGGGGTATTAATGTACTAAAATCATAATTTCAGATCTTTTATTATTATGACAATAGTGCTTTTATTATTTAAGATCTATATTATATAAAAGCCAAATACCACTCACTGACTGAACACTTAAAAAGAATACAATTACGTTAAAAAGACTGAAAATACCAACCACCACGGGCAACGCCGTACGGGTCAGCTAGTCACATCATATAATTAAAATTGTAAAAAATCTGAAAGGTTCTAACCTATACTATTTAGTCACAGCATATTTACTTTTAACTTACTCTGGCAGATAACAGTATGATTATATTTCGTTATTATCACATCATACAATTAAAATTTTTTTAAAATCTAAAAGGTTCTAACCTATACTATTTAGTCACAGCATATTTACTTTTATATATATTTCTAGCAGTATTATTAGTCGATCAAGCTTACAGCCAGCACAGTGCATTAATTAAGAAAATATAATTTAGGCCTAAGTCTTACTGCCATATTTTTTATAATTGATAGGATACCTCTTTGTATAAGACTTTGATAACACTAGAGCATAAACAGGGCGGGTCCGTTTCACAACGTCAAGTTTCATAACGTGTAAAGTGCGTGGTTAAAATTATTTGTGGTAAATTGTTTGGGAGTTATTAAGATGATATAAAGTAAATGTCATCAGAACTTTACTCAAATGGCCATGTATAACTAGAAATATTAAACGAAAAAATTGTTTGATTTCTTCCATAACTATCTACTAATTACAATAATTACATATAATAAACTCTAAACATATAATTACGTATAAAGAGATCAAAGAAATAACCGCCTTGATAATTTAATTTGACAGACATTTTAGCACTTTCGTAACCTTGTAACGTTTGAAGCAAAAACTATTCCCGCGCTGAAACTCAAGTAAGATGTATATCACTCCGCAGCTAGTTTTGGAGCAGGGCCGCTAGAGCGCAGTCGGGCGGCTAGAAAGTAATTCGCTGCAACAATCTCGTTTGAACCCAAATTTTGTGGGTATTTCTTATCCGATTTTTATTATTATTTTTTTAAATTAAACGTAATGAAACTTGTAATGCTTTTTGTTTTTATAATTTTTAAAAACTTGCCTTGAACATGACAAAAAATATTGTAAACTAATCCATGTTTATTAGTTTATTTATAAAAACATAAATTGCTATTTTTAAAATTTAGTCCACGAGTTGCATTTAGGATTATATTACCTTTTAAACGACACCGCATTTGTAATTTTCGGTTGAAAAATAACGACAAAATTAGGGTGTATTCGTTAGCATTGCGCTTATGGAGAATCAATCCAATATGGCCGACGAGGGGAGCGTGGCCTTAAGACGATGTTAAACAGATCCATTGAAAGGCAACATCCTTGGAAGAGTCCTATAGAGAAGGTGATTTTACTACTATTTTTTTCTGGGTCTTTCACGACAAATTGGAGTCCTTCATAATAACTATGAACAATAGATCTAATGTTCCTGTGTATTCCATATTTTAGTAAAGCAAACTGAATTAAGTTGTGTTTGACTGACCCAAAAGCATTTTCAAAATCAAGCCAAGTTACTGAAATTTGTCGTTCGTGCTTTCTTGAATCTTGCAATGCTTTAGTGAGTAAAGAGGTGTGTTCAAGACATCCTGAAACATCACGTATTGCTTCTTTTTGGATAGTTTGATGTTGTAGGCTCAGGGTTCAGAGGTGATCATGGATTTTCCAGCTTAAGATTGTAAAGAAAACTTTTCCATGGGTGTTAGTGCAATTGGTCTTGAATGAGATGGAGTAACAGTCAATTCACACTTTGGAATCAAAATAACTACAGCCTCTCTAAAAGCAGCAGGGCAAGAACAACTCTTCCAAGCAGTACTTTGAACTTTGAAGCAGTTGAACTTTCAATATATCAAGCAGGTATTTTTTAAGGATCGTGCATTTCTTATAAATCAGGTACGGAATGCCATTGGGTCCTGGCGATGATCCATTAGACTTTTTCTTCAATGAATTGCAGATATTTTCTGCACTTGGACAGGCGGGCTGTGAAAGTACATTAGGAAGGTGCACAAGATTTACGTATGATAGGTGTCACCTCTTGATTCATCCGAGTATATTTTTCGGGAGTAAAACAATTTACTTTAAATTGTCCGAAATATTTAAATATTCACTTTTATACGTTCATATAAATGTACACTTAGTCGTGACGTATCAAGACAGCTGTTCACATATTTCAATTTGATTTGACCGCTTTCTCGTTGCCGTGACAAGTATTTCCACTTGTACTAACCTTACTCTGTTTGGTTTAACACATTTTTAATTTTTAACACTTTGTTTAATAAACTAGACAATGCTTCTCAACTTAAATTATATTATAACTTATACTACATTTGCATAATTCTATACGCTAATAACAATTTGAATTGTGAAAATATTTTGATTGCATTCGTTCTATTTTGTATGTTTATCTTGGCTTGTGTGTTTATTTTTTTTTAAGAAAAAAGTAAGTGAAGTGTTATTTAGATATTATACAAGTATTTACTGTGGTTATTTATTATATAAAATTTCCCAAAGTTAACTTATTTTGTTATTAAATGATTTTGTTCTAATCGAATTTTAAAGTTAACAATAATTATGTTAATTTCATGAATTTAACTCTGCATATTCTTTTAAGTTTTGTTTCTCAGGACCCTTTAACCTTCATAAATCTATTTCTTTCCCAACTGGGTTAAAATGTTATAATATGCATTATTAAAATTTGTTGATAGGCGCTGTTGTTTTCAATTTGTTATTGTTGACTTCTGTTTGATGGCGAGTTACTAATACAAACAATTAAAATAAATTAGTAGGTTTACAGACTTAGCAAACTAGTTTACAGAGCATAAAACGGGCAGCTGGTTCGAGTTTTGCCATTTATGTTCAATTATCGTGGTCAAAAAACAAACAGGCTTAGGAAACGCCAATGAAAGAAGTATTGACTAAGACAATTACATTTTGTTCTTTATCTAAAACTTTCTCAAAATAAAAATGCCCCCAACCAAAAAATAAAAAATTTTCTCGCATGTTTACTATATCACTACACATTGTAAACGGAATGGAACAACGATCTTTAAAAAAAATATTTTTAATAAACAAATGTAACATTAATTTTAAATATTACTGAACTATTTGAATGGTTAACTAAAATTCTACAAAGGTTGGCGGAGTTTCAAATTATTATGGTAATATTATCCCCTTAGAAAGTAGTGGGAGTGAAGTGCGCTTTTTTAACGCCATTAGTCAACCTAACTACAATCTCGCGAACGGTCAACCGTATAGGAGGAATCTAACACTTACTTGATATGTGTTTTTTCCCCTTATAGTTTAGTAAAGATAATTATTACCATATTGTTTTTAACTTTTCAGAATATATGTTTTTAGACATTTTATTAAGTTTTAGAATAAATTAATTAAAATTTATATATTTTATTAAATAATTTTACTAAAAAAAATGTAGGAAGAGCCAAAATTACCTCCCTTAGATAGTCGTTCAGGCATTGATAAAAGTAGAGGTTAACAGCAAAAAAGTTTTCTGTATAACATATTTTTTCGTTAAGGTAAATCTAACAGGTTGACCGATGGCGGGTTAAGGTAGTGCGACGTAATGTGGAAGTGAAGGACTAACATTTTATGTGTGGGTAGTAGCGAAACGTCTGCGGTGGAAATACCTTTGGCCCACAGAACATGATTACTTTTCAGAGTTTAAATTCCTTGAGTCAATTTAACTGAACTTGCACCACAATTATAATAATCAGAAGCTTCATTCAATTCTAAAATTTCAGTTTTAGATTTGACCAAAACAAACCAGGCTTACTTGAACACGAGAAGTAAACATTATTATAAATACAATTTTATTTAAAAATCTCAAATTTTAGAACCACTTCATTTGGTAACTTAAAAATAGCACAGTTACAAAGCATGCTAACCCGCATATATTTTAATAAACAGAACTCAAAGTAAATACTTTACTATGCATTTCTGGGTACTTAAGTTTCGTATGTCTAAAAATTTATATTTTGTGATACTGTCACATGGGGAGTCATTTGAAAAGGCACTGTATTGGAAATCAATACTATTTTCTTTAAGAATTGTGATATTTAGTTTTCAGGAGCTAGTCCAGTGAGCTACCGTTGTAATTTTTCAATGCAGGTTACGTTGATTGATCACACCTACCTAACCTAAAGACGTTAAGATACAACACTCAAAAAATGTATTTCAAGATATTTTTGTAAAATGGTGGTAACAAACCTATTTGCCATTAAATTTTCTGCAGGTACAATTTTGAAGAAAGGTCACAGGTTTTATAAACATTTTTATATTTCACAAAAAAAACTACAGTGAAAATAAAAAAAATCTATATACAGGATGATATTTTGGAAACTTACCACCTCTATTATTTAAAAAAACGAGAAGAGATATCCATAATCTGATCTCAGGACAGTTATTCACCATCAGAGGGGACCTTAGAAAACCTATTAGAAATCCCGTCCACCTCCTTCTACCCCATCTCAAAATTTTGTAATGGACACATGTAATGTAGCATGTAACGATATGCGTTACAAAAAATAAAAATATGTAAAGTTATAATA